>JAODAL010002529.1:0-2500 GCA_025379985.1 Phyllomedusa bahiana | reverse complement strand
GACCTACAAGACCGAAGCCCCAAGGTGTCTGCAGAATTCTTCTCAAAGTCTCTCTCCAGGCATGGTCTTCCCTTCTCAAACGGGCCATGGAAAGATGAAACATCACACTGCAGTCAGGTTGCAAGTCAATCATAAGGCGCGAGCGAGGGTCCTACTAATCAAAGTAGGTCCCAAACCTGATGGTCATATGGTTCTCTCAGCAATTGCATCACTCCACATCTGGTCTTTTTTCTTATTGTAAAAATGATCACATGATCATTAAAGAGCTATCAAATCCAGCTGAGGTACTCTTCTGCCCATGGCTCCTTACACTCAAATGGCCACTACATTGGGGAGTGGGAATGTGGCTTATACGCAAAACCTTTTCATTTTTCTGAAGTCACATGTAAAAAATACTCAAACCAAAGAAGTAACGTTACACAATGACAGGTGGTTGCCCAGCTCAAAGGTGAGCTACTTTAGTCTGACCAAACTGTGGATTGTCAGGCCATCTCCAAGAGATTACAACACAAATGGTTTAGAACTAGCCTGGTGGGAAATCAGGTAAGATTGTAACTAGACGTTTGGAAATGTAACTAGTATTTCCAGCTAAGATTGGGTAAACCAAGTTCTGGACACCACAGAAAACAAATCAGCTTTCTCATAAGCACATCAATCTGGTGTTGAAGTATTAAAGTAGTCTGCCCCCAAATGTAATGTTTTAACCATGCTTCATACATGAAACCAAACTTCCAGTACTCAAAGAGCAAGTGCAGTGCCAACAACACCCTACACGTGGTCCTGACTCCTTCCTTTCTTGCCGTTTTTCAAAGCCAACAAATAGACATCAGCACATTTGGTGTTGCCCGCATCCACTACCAATGCCATTGATTTAGGACACAATCCAAGATAGACCTCAGGATCCAACATGCCAACTGAGTGTCTGACTCACCGGTCACTTGTACTCAATACAAAACCTCTTCGAATTTGGAAAATCAAGAGCGAGTCCTCTATAAACCTCATGGATAGAAGCATTCAATAAATAGGAGGATGTCCTTGTCCTGTGAGGTCTCTGAAATATGCCTTCAGCATCATCTACTGATTCAACAGCTTTCTATTTTCACCTAGCCCTCTCAACATTAACTATTGGTTTTGTTACTTCTGGTGCCCAGTATGCTAATGAAGCCCTAGACTGTCAAAAGGGTGGTCTTCAGCACTCCCTTGTAAATAGGGTAAGCAGTTTGGTTCATGCCCCTTTGACCACCAAGCAGTAATGACCGCCCCAATGACAGTCTATGCAATAAGCCTATGCACTATCAGAAGGGCGGTCACTGCTCAATTCTCAGGGAGGTGTGTACCTGAGCACTGGAGACCGCCCACTTGGCAATTTAAGAGTACATTAGCATACTTGGTGCCACACGTAACAGCACCAATAGTTAGTGAACAAGGAGCTATGTGGGGAAAAAAACAGGAAAAAGCTATCAATTCAGTGGAGTGGCTGCTATCACTAGATGCAACCTGCTCTATTTTTCAGTTTTAGACAAGTGGGGAATCTAGTAAATTTTATCAAAATAACAATGTGTACTATGTGATTTGGATTCAACCTATTAAAGTGTCCTAGTTTTTTCTTCCAACAGGCAGCTTTTTAAGAATTTTTTTCTTATTGATCTGTCATATCTATTTATATTGGTCCCACTTCCCTCAAATACTCATGTAAACTGCAAAAGAGAATGTTAAGCAGCCTATCCTGTGGCGTGCATTTGCCATAGACTTGCACTGCACAAAAAATTGATCCATTAGGATCCTGTTCTCCAACAGGACAGAAAAACGAGACCGTGTCCATTTACCTATCCTACTGAAAAACCAGGACCCCAATAGATGTTTGTCAAACGACACTTAACCATGACAAAAACCTATGGATCCATTAAAAAAAAATCTAAAAAAGGTGTTTGGGAAGAATAGCCCAATGTGGTGTGAATCTGGTTGAGGACAGCAGCTCATCCCAAGGTGGGAAAGGAAAGTTCTGGTCACGCTGCAATTCAACATGTGAGCCATTTCTCCTGATATCTGCTGTTGGGGGATCCCAGCAATGTTTAGCAGGTTCAAATACCACTAAGCTGTGGTACCCACCTTACCTGAGGTACAATGTTGTCTCCTAATGTAATGTAGGAACCTTCCTCCACCCCAATTATGGTTTGGCCTTCTAGCTCCAAATTACCAGTCATTCCCACCAAAACAGTCCCCTTCTCCACTGTTCAAAGGCGAGCAACAGGTCAACCATGTCAATGTCACACATCAAGGCAATGCTCCATAGCTGTAAGACTACTGCAGACAGAAAACTACGTCCTACATAGTATCTGAAAGTCAACGTAAACCAGGCTCTTATCCAAAACTTCCCACCAAAAGGAACTCAAGTGACCACGTTCAATCTGATTCTGAAAAAACGCAGAGGACCGCTGTACACACCTCAACACCTGCATGGCTTGCACTATACAGGACAACTGCAGAAGACCTAGAATTC
>JAODAL010002528.1:0-193901 GCA_025379985.1 Phyllomedusa bahiana | reverse complement strand
AATGATTTTGTGTAAAAGGTGAAAATCTGAAAAACATGTTTTAGAGTAGCAAGCAAGCTGCAATCTTTTTTTTTTTTTTGTAAACAAATTTTTAAAAAATTTTTACAATAACAAAAACATTATAACTGCCATTAGATGAGATCTACTTGCCCAACAAAAAAAATAAATAAGGCATCTTACAAAGATAAAAAAAATATAAGCAATGAAAGTACAAAATGCACAAATGCCCTATTTTGGGTATCTAATAATAAGAATAAGAAAAGAAGTCTCCACTTCACAAAAGAAAAAAAACAAAAAAAAAAAAAAAAAAGAAACCCCCCCAAAAAAAAACAAAAAAAAAAAAACCCCAAAACAACACAGAACAGTGGTACCCATACGCAGTTATGTATAAAGACATAATAATAACCCCTATGTAATCAAGTAATCTGGGATAAAAAGTGAAAACAAAATCCTGTGTGATACAATGCTGCGGGGGATCGTCACATGGCCCTCGCCCCCCAAAGCCCGGGGGGAAGAAATAGAAGAGGCAAATTCCCCCCAAAATTTGACGACAGTTCCCAAAGGAGATCCAGGCATGGGTCGGATATGGTGAGGAAAAAGCTCCCATGTTATGGGAACAGAACCAAAGCCCCCAGAGTGCCGCTGGGTGAGGGGAGCCCGGAGGTGTAGACAAAAGGCTGAAAGACCCCTTGATTCCCTGGGGTGAGTAAAATTACCTAAAAAATTTCCCATTTCTTGAAAAAAAAGGCTTTGGGGTTTTTCTTGTCCTAGTAAGTCGATTTGTCCTTTCGAGATGTTTTTCCCCCGGGATCACTTCCTGCAATGTAGGGACATTTGGGTTTCCCAACCTTTGGTCCAGGAGGGTTTTTACCCCTAATAAAAATTTTGGCAGAATTGGGTGGTTCCCTAAAATGTTGTGGAAAATTATGGAACAAGCTGGTTGGCTCAAAGTTAAATGACACGAAATGTAAGATTCAGAGTTTGTATGACTGCCCCCGAATTTCATTTTCACACGGTCATATACTAGGGGACAAAATCCGTGCGGGGCGGTCACATTTTTTTAGGAAGACGTAAAAATGGTTGGAAAAGCTGGATGGGGGGGATATTAAACCCGTAAATTGCGGAAGGGCAATTCTAAAGAATGTGTCCCCCCACTTCTCATTAATATATATTTTGGTCTTCAGCCATCCCGGGAAATTGTAGAAGAGTTTTTCCTGGTTAGGGTAGCCCTTTTCCCCACTTAGAAAAAACCGCAAGGCCCCCGTCTTCTGACCCCTACGAAACCAGCAAAAGCGTGATAGAGATGGTCTTTTGAAGAAGTATTGCCGATAACATTATAAAAAACTTTAAACTTAAAATGAGCGGCCTCATGTCCTTATTTCAATAAAAACCACTTTTGGGAGTGGGCCCAAAAAAAATGCGAGGTGGCAAGGAATATTTTTGAGATAATTCTGAGAGAGAGAAAACCCGTTGGGGGGAAGGGTAAATAAGGGGGTAATAGTTAAATCCCTTTACTCCTCCAGACTTTAAAGGGGGGTTTATCAAGGGCCAGGTTTAAATTTTGGGTCCCAAATAGATGGGAAGGTATTAATGGTCTGGTGGGGAAAGAGAGAACGGGTTTTTACAGGCCTTCCAGCTCCATCGTGTCCCTCACAATGAGGCATTCTCGCCACCTTAGGAAGAGCAAAATATTTGGTATGAAGAAGGCCTAAAAGGCCCCAGGGGTAACAGTGCCCCCTTTAGTAGAGAGATTGAATATCGGGAAGACGTTTCCCCCAAATCCGATCCGTGAGAGGAGGGGGCTGATTATAAAAACCTCAGACCCGGCAAATTCACCCCCCCCCCCCCCCTATCCCTTGGGAGATAGTTTAGAAAGGGGTTTTGGGGGGGGCGTTTTTTTTCCATAGGAAAGAATAAAAGGGTTTATAAAGTTGGCGGCATCTTTATGTCTAAGCAATAAGGGGATTTTTTGTAACAATATGTATTTTGGGAACGTCATCATCTTGAGAAGATGACCCTTAGCAAAAGGGGAGCGGAAGATGTCCATGTTCTGTTCCTTCCCAATTTTGGGGGAAAGAGGGGGGGTAATTGGGGTGAAAAAATGGACTCGGGGGATTTCCCGAAATTTATTCCCAAACTGAAAGCTGAAATCTTAAAAACCCACGTATCCCCTCAAAATTTTGCAAAATGTTGCTTACAGGGGCTTGCTAGGGTCCTAAAACACCCGGGGCTGGGGCCCCTTTGTGTTTTTTGATGGGGCGGATTCACACAACATTTTTCACCCCTCATTGTAAAACTGGGGTGTTTTTTTAAGAGAAAAACCTTGTTTCCTGTCACAAATTTTCTCACTTCCCACAAGACCCCGCCCCATCTCCTCAGCATCACTGTAAGAAAAAAAAACCCCAATGAAAAAATTTCTTTTTCGAACTTCTCCCCTTTCAATGATAATCCCCCTAAACAGTCACCAAAACATACAACTACACAGGGGCAAATATACCGGACAGTGATTGTTACAAAAACCCCCCTACAAAACCAAGACCCCAAACTATTACTTTTAAAAGGCTAAAATAATCCTGCCAGACCCTGCCCAAACGCGACCCCCACATGTGACCTCAGCTGTACACGGCCTGAAGACTATACCACCGCCATACATGACCAGATGTGGTAGAACCAGTGTCACAGACGCTGAGGACGAAATTACCCCTTTTACAGTGACCAGATGTGGTAGATCTAGTTGATGTAGACCTGCAAAAATATATGTGATTACACTGCAGTTACATTTATGACTCACCGAGACGGTTTTCTGATCAGCCTCGTTCACTTTTCCCCTTTCTTTCCATCCGTTTACACCTTCAGTGATTGCTCCCGGGGCCAAAATTGTCCCTGAGGATTTGGGCACAAATATCTTAAATCCCCACATTTCCAGCAACTCCTTAATTATGATATAGCAGTCCCCTCATTGGCAATAGGGGGATGAAGAGTATATGGGGGGACAGGGGGTAATGGGGCCACGGGAGGTATATGGGGCCACAGGGAGGGTATAGGGGGGGGACAGGGAGTATTTTTGGGGGGGCCCAGGCAGTATATAGGGGGGCACAGGCATATATAGGGGCACAGGGAGGTAATAGGGGCACTGAGGGATTATAGGGGGGGCCCCAGGAGGTATATGAGGGCCCAAAGGCAGTAATAAAACATGAGGCAGTATATGGGGCCACAGCAGTAATGGGGGCATGAGGAGTTATAGGGCCCCAAGAAGGTAATAGGGGCATGAGGCATATAAGGGGCCACAAAAGGTAATAGGGGCATGGGCAGTTTTGGGGGCACTGAGGCAGTAAAGGGGGGGGCAGGGAGTATATGGGGGCCACAGGCAGGATATGGGGGCCCCAGGGAGGCGATGGGGGCCACAGGCAGGGATATGGGGGGCCCAGGAGGCATTATAGGGGCCCCAGGGAGGGGTTAAAGGGGGCCCCAGGCAGGGGTATGGGGGCCACAGGGAGGGATTGGGGGCACAGGCAGGGTTATAAGGGCCACAGCGGCATTATAGGGGCACAGACAGGGGTATGGGGGCCACGGGGGAGTTATGGGGGGCACAGGCAGGCATTTTAGGGGCTAGGAGCCATTATAGGGGGACAGGCAGGGGTATGGGGGCCCCAGGCAGGGTATGGGGCCACAGCCCGTGGTATGGGGGGGCCCCGGCAGGCATTATAAGGGCCCGGCAGGGTATGGGGGCCACA
Source organism: Phyllomedusa bahiana (assembly GCA_025379985.1). Taxonomy (NCBI): domain Eukaryota; kingdom Metazoa; phylum Chordata; class Amphibia; order Anura; family Hylidae; genus Phyllomedusa; species Phyllomedusa bahiana. The sequence goes on along the minus strand of JAODAL010002528.1, from coordinate 190,167 downwards.
GGCGGGAATGGGGGCCAACAGACGGGGTAGGGGCCACAGGCGGGATTATAGGGCAGAGGCAGGTAAAACGCTTAAAAAAAACAACATAAAAACCACCTTAACCCCCCGGCGGCGCGCTCCTCTTTGTCCTCTTCAGCCGCGCCTCCTCCGGCACTCCCCGGGGCACGGCCATGACGCCTGTGGCCCGGGGGCAGGCAGCGTCGCGATGACATACGTCATCGCGACGCTGCCCCTGAGGCGACGGGGCCGCGGGGGTCCTCACGCTGTGAGGACCCGGCGGCCCCGCTGTGAGGGCCCGGAACGGTTTTGACACTGTCTGGGGGCAGGGGAGTGCTCGCTCCTGCCCGCAGAAAACCGCGCTGCATGTGCGTCCACGGGCACAGCAGCTAAAAGGCCCGCGGTCTCCAAGCCCCCCGGAGCGGCCTGGAGCCCGGGAGACCGGGGCACAGGGTGTTTTATTGGGGCCCGGCCCCGAATAAAACAGCCTAGCAACGCCCCTGCTGCTGTATATAGATAAGATTTAGAAAACTTCATGTGTTTTATTGTCTATTGTAACAAAAGCCACAACAACAATCCAGGACAAATCCGACATGTATAAACTTACTTTTATACTAGTAGGTTAGATGGGGTAAGGTTTTCATTAGGGAGAAGGGAACCCCTTCGGTGTGTGGGATTTATCACCTTTTTTTCACCCACTGTGTATTTGCATTACCAAAGGCTGAATTCTTTGCCTCTATTGGATGTAGCAATCCTCAAGTACATGTGACTCATAAACCTTGCGTAGAAAAGGATTTAAGCCCTGCCCGCTAGTTAAATTTTCAGACAGCTGTTTTGGGGTTTTGCCTTTTATCAGTACAGAGCAGAACTTACTGGCCAGCTAACTGAGAGGTGTTGAGTGTGGCTCAGAAGAGATAAAGTATCTCAATAGAGGGAAGCACCATGTCGGTGTGTGGGGATTTATCGCCTTTTACATCCCACTCGTTATTTGCATATTTCAAAAGGTTTATGGGAGTAGGTTATACAGATGGTAATATCATAAGCATGGAATCTGATCCACAATATGTGGAGCCCCTATGGAACCATAGTCACTTTGGGTATCACCACATGATGTCTCGATAAGTCGCATTTCCATGGTAGACGTCCAATTACAGTTGAGCAAGTGTGCTTTGCTATATTTGGAACTCCTAGAGAAATTAATGGGGGACGTCCACACATTCTGCCCTCACCATTCTTAGAGACGGTACGTGTCACGGTTCAAGCCACGGTCCCTGCCTTGGACCGTGTCCGTGCCTGCCATGTCTCTGCTGGGGCTCCTGTGCAGGGGTCCTGGTGGCCTGTGTCTCTGCTGTTTACTTGCCTTTCCTGTTGCCCTTGCTTCCGGGGGTCCTGTACGTGCTCTGCGCGGCGCAGCAGCTTCCTGCCCTTTATAGGTTCTCTGTCCTGTTCACTTTCCTCTTAACCTGTGACCCCTGGCTATAAGAGGAAGTTCCTGTCTTTGCTCTGGGTCAGTTCATTGTTGTGTTGGGCCTCATGCAGAGTGTTGTGTCCATCTCAGCGCCTGCCAGCTTCTCTGGACTTAACCCCTGAAATGCCTGGTTCAGTCCTGCAGTCCACCAGAGCTCCTGACCACCTGCCTGTCGTCTTCTGCTGGCTCATACCTACTGTATCCTGCCGCTGTACCTGTCTAGTTACTTGCTGAATCCTGATGTTGCACCTGTTTTAGTTTCCTGCTGTATTCTGCTGCATACGTTTTCCTGCTGTACCTGTCTAACAACGATTTGTTCCTGTGTTCCTGTCCTGCACCTCAGCTGTCACCGCAGGCAGCCACGTCAGAGGTAGTGACCTGGGGGGTTCTCTGCAGCAAAGTCCGTCCGGCTTTGCGGCGGGCTCCGGTGAAGACCGGGGGCCCCTTAGACTCTGCTCCCTGGTGTGGATCCACATCTACCATCTCGCCTACGGTGATCACAGTGGATCCACACCTGGTTACCAGCAATCGGCGCCTCTACGTACGTTCTTACTGCCAGATTGTTACAGTACAAGCCAACCTGCAGCGTTAAAAAGCATGCATGGGAGCACTTCATACAGTAACCAACTCAATTTTAAATAAAGACCCCATAGCAGACTCCTGTATAAAGACTGATATGAAGAAGGTGTGAAGTTGTAGGGTTTGTGTAGGCAGTGATGCAACATTCACTGCTCATACAGCGCCATGGACATTCAACAACTAGAACAGAAATGGGGAGAGATGAGTGTGGGGGGCGTCCAGGAATTTTGCTAACTTTTCCAGGAGTCTGGGAGATCTCTCACAGACTTTCCAGGACACTTGGCATTTTGGTATCTAGTATCCATTATAGGAGCACACCAGCCAAAACTCATACACAGTGTTATACCTAGTGCAGCGCCTGAAAGGGTAGAACCTGACCCCAATGCTCCTCATCCTCACGCTATTTATTAGATATAACATCATGTGTAAGATTTGCATGGAGTGTTCTTCTAATAATTAACACCCCCTCAACAGTAGGAGGTGGTCAGAGAACAGGAATGAGACCATTTAACATCTGATAGAAAAGCCAAAAAATGTAGCCAGGTCACCGCTCCTGTATGACGGGCCACACAGATCTTCCAGGTGGTAGGATACATATGTCTGTTAAAACATAACTTTTACTAGATCATCTAAAATTATACTTCCTAAACCCCTATATACTACCACAACACACCTAAATGATACAGCATACTAAATATCATCCATCAGTGGAGTAATCGCCCTGATAAAGGACGGCTCCGCTTTAATGACAGATAATATCACTGTATACGTGTATTATAATTCTTTAATCACAGCTATCCCTCAGGGTTAATTTTAGATGATCTAGTAAAAGTTATGTTTTAACAGGGATTATAATTTTGCAGTGATATAGGACAAAATCCTCTGTTGATATAAAATTTGTAGTAATTAGGATACATATGTCATGACTAAGGGGGTTGCCCTGAAACACGTTGGCAGTTCTTGCCTGTGCCGCATTTCCTTTTTATAATGGACGATTAAATAAAGGTTTATTTTTTTTAATCTATTCTCATACTGGGATCGCTGGATCACTTCTTCTTTTTTCTTTAACATCTGACTCTTTGCTATGTTCCATTTAGAACTGGAAATTAACCTTTAAGAACTGTAACATAGAGAGTGGAATTGTGGGTAAAAAGAAAGCAGGATTAGCAAGAGACGATACGGTAATGCAGAGTAATAGATGCAAAATCTATTGCTTTTTGGGTGTTCTCCTGAACAGGAATTTGATGCTTTACTGATATAAAGAAATAATTTTTGTTGCCAGTAGTTTTGCTCGAATATTTCCCTGTTAGTTGACTTTAGTAAAAATACATTTAAGCCGACCTGATCCAAAGCAGATTCGGCTCAAATTTGACTTTGACCGGAATCCAAAGTGCAACATTAGTTGCTGGTATCAGTTGAGGAAATTATAATATAAAGTCAAAAGGTTTATAATCCAGCACACCCTAAGGTGAGATAAGCATTAAAAGTCCAACAATTTTTCCATATTATTTAAAAACTCAATAGAAAAATAAGGGCATAAGACACCCTCTGCATCGGGCTGGAGGAAATCCTATGCATTTCGGACTGGAGGAAATTATAATATGCCAGATCTTCCCATTATATGAACTAAACGGAATCGGTCATCAGTAAACGACCTATTGTTTAACTCATGTTGAACACATTTTTTCAGGATTTTTGGTTGTGTTTCTCATTTTTATATCACTATCAATATTTATAAAAAAAAATCCTGAAATCTTGCTTTATTTTACTTTGGCCACTACTGCTAATAATATTCTGACACTTCTTGTTCTGTAAAGAAAACTATTCAGTAGTCTCCTCATTATCAGCACAGGCAGGGTTACACTGAAAGGAGACACCAATGTGTATAGATAACACAGGATCCACCAGTCACAATAGGAGATAGTCACAGCTCCCCCTCCCTGCACACTGACTTCTTCCCAGGTCACAGAGCATGCCTAGAAAACTCTCCTATAGAAGTCAATGGGTCTGCTCCTGTTCACAGGCTCCTATGTTCATGCAGCTGCTGTAAAGTATCTCTCTAAATGCTGTTAAAGCAGTGCAGGCAAAATGGGTGTCCCCATATCTGTATACACACAACAGAACTAAAAAAAAAAAATATACAAAGAAAATAAAAACAGATCCGAATAAAATAATATGTATCAGTATCTTTTTTAAATTAGTAAAAAAAAAAAAAAAATTGACAATAGATTCCCTTTAAGCTTTAACCTTGTACAATGAAATGTTCTGAAAATTTCTTATGCATTTAATTCTTAAATGTGTTCTAGAACTTTGCTTCCGGTCAGGGAATAAAAAAAACATTTGATTTATATTAAAATGTTGATAACTTGCTGTCACGGTTGGAAGTAGTGGAACCTCTGGACCACCGCAAGCGATGGCGTAAGCCACGCCAGGGAGCGGAATCTAAGTAGGTCCCAGTTTTCACCAGAGCCCGCCGCAAAGCGGGATGGACTTGCTGCAGCGGGTCTACCAGGTCGCTACCCCTGACGTGACTTGCTTGCGGAGGCAGCCGAGGTGTAGCGAGGTACAAAATCGGAAGGCAGGCTCGTAGTCGGGGATAATCAGAAGGTCAGGAGAGCCGGCAATAGTTCGTGGTCAAGGGACGGAGGCAAACGGTACGGTACATGGCTAATCAGATCATGGCTTCAGGAACGCTTTCTCTATAGGCAAAGGGCATTTAAGATCCGGCTAGGTTACTGGGTAGAGGCAGGTTTAAATAGGGGCAGCGACCGGCAATAGCCAATTACCGGTGCACTGGCCCTTTAAATTTAACACTGCCGGCGTGCGTGCCCTAGGGAGCGGGACAACACGCGCCGAGGGACGGAGACAGCCGTAGCAGGAGCATGGCCGAGTAAGTGGGACTCGGCACCAGCAGGGAGACGAGCGCGCCCGAGACCTGACGTGTGGGACGCGGCGCTGATCGGCAGCGGGGCACGGATGTGCCTGCAACCCGGGACAAAGGTTGCAGGGGCATCCGTGACAGTACCCCCTCTCCCCTTTGGCCCACCCCCTTTTTCTGGACTGGAGGAATTTCTGGATAACATTACGGTCCAGAATGTTCTCTTCCGGCTCCCAAGACCTCTCCTTGGGCCCGAACCCCTTTCAGTCAACGAGAAAATATCGTTTCCCTCTAGTCCTCCTCATACCCAAGAGCTCCTTGACCAAAAAGACATTGGAGGCATCAGCCACAGATGATGGAGGGACTGTCTTCCGAGAGAAACGATTCAGGACCAGGGGTTTTAGTAGCGAGACATGAAAGGAGTTCAAGATGCGCATGGTGGGTGGGAGCTGGAGTTTATAGGCCACCAGGTTTATGCGCTTAAGGACCTCGAAAGGTCCCAAAAAGCGGGGTCCCAGTTTGTAGGTTGGGATCTCGAGGTGGACATATTTGGCCGACAGCCACACCTTGTCACCCGGGGAGAAGACTGGAGGAGGACTTCTTAATTTATCTGCTTGAGCCTTCGTGCACTCAGAAGCACGGAACAGAGATTGACGAGTCAGGGACCAGATGGTCTTCATATCCTGGACCAGTGCATCCGCCACCGGAACCTCAGACGGGGATGCCAGCGGGAGAGGTGGGTGGGGATGCAGGCATCCGCGGACTCCGAGTCTAGGGAATTATACGAAAATTCCGCCCACGGAAGCAAGTTGGACCAGTCATCTTGTCGGGCTGAGACGAAGTGGCGCAGGTAACACCCCAGAACCTGGTTGACTTTCTCCACCTGACCGTTCGTCTGGGGGTGGTAAGCTGAGGAGAAATCAAGCTTCACCTGGAGTTGAGAACAAAGGGCCCGCCAGAATTTGGAAATGAAATGGACTCCCCGATCCGATCCGATCTGCAGAGGTGTTAAGGGAAACATATATTTTTCTAATGCTTTTGTAATGAAGTTTGTGGTGCAAAAACATTATTACACATATAAGCTTAGCTGAACAGCACAGATACTCCAAGATGGCGCCTGCTTCCTGGACCACTCCCCACTATGTGCCAGCATGGACCTGGGTGGAAACCATGACCATATCTGGAGAACCAATCAACTAGTGCCACATTCCTGAAGACTGCAAGAAACAAAGGAACTTAGCCACGCCCTGAAGCCAGTTTGTAAAAATCCATTGTATTGTAATAAAGTCTCTCTCTTCTGGGTCTGCTTCACACTGAGGAGGAACTCATACCAGCTCTGTGTCTGGTGTCATTTCTTCATGCCGGCAATCAGTGTTCAATTTGGACAGCAGTAGTCATGCAGTGTACCCCTGAACCCCAACATTTGGCGCCCAGTAGGTGGGGCAGTACCAGACGGGACGCATTCCCCTGGGGGACCTGACGGTGACCACCTGGACTTACCTCGGACTGTCCAAAACGGGAGACTGATCACCTCCACTTGAAAACACGGTAAGTCTACTGGTTTTCTTATTGAAATCTGTAGCTTGCCTGTGTATTTGGACGGTTCCAGGTTGGGTCGGGGTGTTTGTCCGGTCAGCCCGGGGTTTCTGGTCGGCACAGAGCGTTCCCGCTGTACTGTCTCAAGAACCTGATCCAAGCTACCGAGCCTGCCTGACTACTGTCTGTGTTGGTAGATCCTGCGGACAAGGACTGACACACGGGGTTTAATTTGGAAATCCTACCTAGATTGGGCTTGATGCTGTCAGTTGCAGACTAGGAAATGAGTAGAAAATTCTAGCTAGACTGAAGCACATGTTGCTGGTTGCAGACTAGAGGAAGTTCTAGCGAGATTGGATACACAGAGGAGATGTTGACATTTGCAGACTAGACAAGACTCTAGCTAGATCAGGACAGCGCCAATTGCAGAGTAGGGGAGAAATTCTAGCAGAAGGGACTCCCAGCTAACCGGTAGCTCGAGAGGGAGGTACGCTAGTACGTGTGTGTCTAATAAGCAAAAAAAAGCTGTGATATGACTAAGTTTCTCAAGTTTTGAGGTCTTACAAATTATGTAATTAAGTAACTATGTAAAGACGGCCCGTTATAGGGCTCAGTCAGTCCGCAGGATCTAGTGTAGAGAAAAGAAGGAAAGAAGCATGTAGAGAAGGTTAAAAACTTAATGAACATGTGGTTTTCACCCGGAGGGTAGACTTCAACCTCAAATGTGGTCTTTAGCTGTGAAAAACAAGGGAGGGCTTAACGATAGCAAGCTTTTAGATGATGCATAAGTTTGAAAAAAGACAGCTGAAGAGATATTAAAAGAAGGCTGTTCTGAAACTGAATGTAGGGATAAGAAAAGAAATGTATTGGTTATAAGTATTGTTCGCTACAAAACGTCCACCACCTTATAATGGAGCTGATTCTAAGTGCTGGGTGTGTCCCAATTGTGGCCAGCAAAATCGGCCCCTGCTGAGTATTGTGTTGCATGTGGCAGAGGAAGTCCAAATCCTGCTCCTTCCTGTACCAAAACATTTCCAGTGCCTCTGTCCCTCCCACTACCTCTGTCACTCCCACAACTCCAGTCACTTCCTCATCACCTGATGAGTCATCTGATCCTGTCCCTTCCGCCCCTAAGCTTACCATAAGAGAGTGCAGCGGGATAGTTGTGTCAGAGGGTGTCAGCCAGGTTTCTGTTAGACCAAGGAAGCATATCAGTATAAGTTTGTATATAAGTTTGCATCTATTGTATAATTTATAATTTTGTATGTGCCTTGTCTTTGGTCATTAATATATTAGAACAGTTTTACAGCTCCTAATATTGCAGGGCTATGTAGTTATAGAAAAGCTGGAAGGGTTACAGTGTTGCAGCTTGTGATTGAACTGAATTTCGGAAATGTTACTCTTGTATACTGACTCTGACATGCTTGTGCTTTATTTTAGGTGGTTAATTCTGATATATTTGATTTGAAAAATGAACTAATTATCCTTAAGTTAGATGATGGTGAAGGTGATTTCCTGATTATAAGAGTAACATATTGGATTAGACATCTTTATAAATTGGGTTACAACTAGATTTAAAAAAAAAAAAATCCACGTGGTATTTACTGAGCTCATTATTGTGTGCACATTTTATTTGTGACCTTTGTTTCACGGTTGTTTTTATGCTATAGCCAGTTCCAGTTTCCAGCAGAGCACAATGGACGAATTCTAATAAATACTTTTTTTTTTCCCTTTCCCCAAATGTCTGTCTGAGGGATGGGATTAAATTGTCTGTTTATTTGCAGGAGTAAAGAAGAGATTTCTAGTGATCGGAGATCTCATGAAAGACCCCAGTCACATCACTTGTTAAACAAAGCCCCGGGGCATCTAAAAATATATATTTTTTTTAAAGTTAAGTTTTTTTTTGGGGGGGGGGGGGGTTTGTTTTTGGTATTACAAATCCCAATTACTTTTTGGTAAAGGTTTTTTTTCAATCAGATTAAAAACGACAGCGCAGTCATAATTAGAATATCATTTTTGTTTTATTTTTTTCTTTTTGTTTGAGCTCAGATGATAAAGAGTTAGTTTTTCTTTTTTGGAGGAGAGTGTGGAATTGTGTGAATTGGGTCATTGTCCTTGTTTGTGTTTGATCAATGTTTGTATGTCTGTAAATCCCTATTCATGAATGCTTATGCATTGTTTGCAATGGCAGATAAGACCACACAACATGTTTACCTAGCAAAAGCAGTGAGTTTAAGAGAATACTGTGACTGACTAGACTAGATGACCTGTGGACTGATAAAGAGTTAATATTATATTATATGATATGAGGTTTAAGTTAATTTGTTTCTATTAAAAGTCATATGAGCCATCGGAAGATGCAACACAGCGACATACTTTAGGGCTCATATTGAGGCTATGTTCACACGGCTTATTTCAGAACGTATTTATATCGGATTGCCGATGTAAATACGTTCTGAAATCAGTTGAAAATCAGTTGCAAATAAGTGTCACTAAGTGTGGCAGTATTTGTAACTGATTTCCGACGGATTCCCCATCTCCATTCTTGTAGTGGTGAATCCGTTCCGTAAATAATTGACACGCACATTGTTTTTCCATCCGGATTGCCGTCGTCAATCCGCGGCGCAATCCGGCACGGAAATACCGCGTCGTGTGAACGACGAGCGTATTTTCTATTGAATCAATAGAAAAGGGCTGTTACTTATTTCTGATGATTGCGATGGATTGACGATCGTCAATCCGTCGGCAAATCCGCGGCGAAATAAGCCGTGTGAAAGAGGCCTAATAGTTGAAGGTGTATGAGGGTTTATATGTTTATATGACATAGAAAGCGTTTAAGGGTTTTATTCTGTGACAGTTTAGATCTGGAGAGGGCAGGTTAGGCCAATGAAGATAATATGTTAATGGTGAAAGAAAATCATGAATTATGTGAAGAAGGATGATCTGATTTGTTTTTTGTTGTTTTATTTTGTGTTTTTATGCTGATATTAATTCAAATGCCAATATATGAGTTTTATAGAAATCGTAGTTACATGAGGTTAGATTGTCATGTGATGAGAAGTTTTATTATTCTGAAGTACATTCTTTCTGTGTCGAAAGCTTCAAAGGCCAATACGGGCAGAGTTTCTTTTTTTAATTATTTTTAGTTTTTATTACTGGACATTCATTCACTGCAGGGGTTTTGAAGATCGAACTGGAGGAGGGCAGGTTATTCTATGCTTTATGTGACTGAGTATATGTGATTGAGATTAAAACAGGTGCCATGTCCACCCACCCCCGCACAGCACAGGACAATTGAAATGAATGGAGACATTGTTGTGCGATTACCCACAAGGATTCAAGTTTGTTTTTTAAGGTTATCTTCACACAGATTGCCAAGGGGCCAGGAGCCCGAAGACTGATGGGGATTACAAAGGTGCCAGGAGCTGCCACAGACACAAAGATATCGCAAAAGAGGACAGTGTTGATCGCCATGTCTGCGCCAGTGTTGATCGCCATGTCTGCACAAGTCGCCATGTCTGCGCAAGTATTGACCGCCATGTCGCGCCAGTGTTGATCCACGTCTGCGCCAGTGTTCATCGCCATGTCTGCGCCAAGCACTGATCAGTGACCGCCCCGTTTGCACCGGCATTGATACAGCCAAGGGGCTCTGATGCCTGCACTCCTTCCCAAATCCTATCATCACCAAGATGGTGACAAGCTTGTGTTTTATCAACCAGGTAGTGAAGGGCACAATAACCCCTGCACTATCCTGCATTACACTCATGTTGTTTTACAGTCTAAGAAGAGGAGAACGACTTCTACAGAATAAAGAGATTTTATGCACAGAACTATATATATATATATATTTTTTATTTTAAATTTTTTTTTCAGCCTGTAACCGTGGCCAATGTTGTTTTCTGCACTTAGCAACAATGAATTTAAAGGGCGTGACCAAGATTAGGATCCAGATTAGGATCCAGATGATTAAAGGGAAAGAATAGGGGCCTGTCAGGGCTGGGAAAGCCCAACTACAAAGGGGGGTCACTCGCATAGGAGTGGCTCATCTCAAACCTGGGAAGCATCCAATTCCTTTTCCGCCAGCTTTGGCAGGCACAGGTTGATTTTAGATTATGGGAAGAAACAATGTGAAAAAAACTCAGGGTCAGAGTGTAATAATGTTTTAGGGGGGATTGTTAAGGCAAACATATATTTTTCTAATGCTTTTGTAATGAAGTTTGTGGTGCAAAAACATTATTACACATATAAGCTTAGCTGAACAGAGAGATATTCCAAGATGGGCCCTGCTTCCTGAACCACTCCCACCATGTGCCAGCATGGACTGGGTGGAAACCATGACAATATCTGGAGAACCAATCAACTAGTGCCACAATTTCCCGAGACTGCAAGAAACAAGGAACTTAGCCAGCCCTGAACCAGTTTGTAAAAATCCATTGTATTTTAATAAAGTCTCTCTCTTTGGGTCTGCATTCACACTGAGGAGGAACTCATACCAGCTCTGTGTCTGGTGTCATTTCTTCATGCCGGCAATCAGTGTTCAATTTGGACAGCAGTAGTCATGCAGTGTACCGCTGAACCCCAACAGAGGGAGTCCGTGCAAACAAAAAATGTGGTGAAATAAAAGCTCGGCCAGGCGCGGGACAGATGGCAGGCCTGGCAAAGGGTAAAAAGGCGCCATTTTGGAAAACCGATCTGTGACCACCCAGACAACGGTGTTACCGGACGAAGGAGGAAGATCAGTTATAAAGTCCATCGCCACGTGAGACCATGATTGGATAGGGATGGGTAGTGGGTGCAAGAGCCCCGCCGGCTTGTGATGAGGTGTCTTGTTGCGGGCACAGGAAATACATGACTCAACCAATTCTTTGACATCTTTAGCGAGGTCCTGCCACCAATAGAACCGTGAGATCAGGAGAAACGTTTTGCGAGCACAGGGATGAACGACCACCAATGAGCAGTGTCCCCACTTCAGGATATGCCTATGGAGCGCAGGGCTTACGTATGTCTTGCCCTGCGGGACCTTCCGGAGGTCGACGGGAGCTGCGGAGATAAGACGCTCTGGAGGGATTATGTGCTCTGGGGTCATTTCTTCACCCACCACGTCGAAGGCGCGAGAGAGGGTGTCTGCCTTCACATTCTTTTCCGCGGGATGGAAGTGGATCTGGAAGTTAAACTGGGAGAAAAAGAGCGACCACCTAGCGTGGCGCGGATTGAGCCGCTGAGCCGTCTGAAGGTAATGGAAGTTCTTGTGATCTGAGTAGATACAAATGGGATGCCAAGCACCTTCCAGCAGAAAACACAATTCCTCCAATGCCAGTTTGATGGCTAATACCTACCGGTCTCCAATAGTGTAATTTCTTTCCGCCGGCGAGAATGTCTTGGAAAAGAAGCCACATGTGACCGTTTTGCCCGTGGGCCCCTTTTGCCTGAGGACTGCTCCAACTCCCACTTATGAGGCATCTACTTCAAGCGAGAAGGGTCTCGCGGGGTCTGGCCGTGACAGGATAGATGCGGTGGCAAAGACAGTTTTTAGTTTAGAGAATGCCTCCTAGGCCTCGGAGGGCCAGCTACGTGGATTTGCTTTTTTACTTCGTGAGGGCCGCAATAGGAGTCACCAGCGTGGAGAAGTGCAGGATGAACTGCCTGTAATAATTGCAGAAACCCAGGAACCGCTGTATGGCTCGAAGGCCGACTGGGTGTGGCCATTGCAACATGGCCGACAACTTGGCTGAGTCCATCCGTAGGCCCTGGTCAGAGATGATGTAGCCAAGAAAGGGGAGACTTGTCTTGTGAAAGAGGCACTTCTCGAGCTTGGCATACAGACAGTTAGCACGTAAATGCCTGAGAACTTGTCGCACATGGGCCTGGTGGGATTATGGATCAGGTGAAAAGATCAGGATGTCATCCAGATAGACGACCACACAGGTGTACAGGAGGTCTCTGAAGATGTCCGAAGGGCATGATCAGGTACTCAAAGTGCCCATCTTGAGTATTGAAGGCCGTCTTCCATTCGTCTCCCTCACAAATCTGAATCAGGTTGTAGGCTCCTCGTAGGTCCAGTTTGGAGAAAATCTTGGCTCCACGGAGCCGGTCAAAAAGCTCGGTAATCAACGGCAAGGGGTATCGATTCTTTATGGGGATCTTGTTGAGACCGTGGAGAGGAGGACTTACGAATAAACCCCTTCTGGAGATTCTCTTTGATGTAGGCGGACATAGCCAAGGTCTCAGGTACAGTCAGAGGGTAAACCCTGCCCTGTAGAGGAGATGTTCCAGGCAGAAGGTCAATAGGACAGTCATAGGGGCGATGTGAAGGCAAGGTGGAGAGAAGACGTCAGCATACTTTTGATACGGAGCGGGAAGACCCGCCAGAGGCTTAGACGGTACTAGAGAAACGGTAAGCACCGGGCGAGGTGCCACCAAACAGCGTGACCGACATTCTGGCCCCCAACGCAGGACTTCGCCCGTCTGCCAGTTGAGCAGCAGAGCATTGCGCTGCAGCCACGGAAGACTCAGAAGGATGGACAAGGAAGACCGGGGTAACACGAAAAACGTAAGTATCTCCTTATGAAGTGCCCCCACTTGAAGGAACAGAGGCTCAGTACGGTAGCGGACTGGATCACTGAGGATCTCCCCACTGACAGAGGAGATGGCCAGAGGTTTCTCCAGGGGGACCACGGGGAGATTATGCTGAGACACCAGAGCAGCGTCCAAGCAATTTCCAGCTGACCCAGAGTCCAAGAAGGCTGAGGCTTGAAAGTGGGTACCAGACCCAGTGCCGACCAGGACGGGTATGTTCAAACGAAGAGAGGGGTTGCTCACACCTAGGGACGCCTCTCCCACGAAGCCTAGGTGTGCTCGTTTCCTGGACGTTGCGGACGGAGCGGGCAACCCCTGAGGAGATGTTCAGGGCTGCCGCAGTAGAGATATAGATTCTCCTTACGTCGTCGGTTAAGTTCCTGCGGAGTCAGGTGGGCTCTATCCACTTGTATGGCTTCTTCCACAACTGGCTGGGAAGGGGGCAGTGGAGGCCATAGAAACACCGGCGCAAGACGAGGTAGACGATGTGTTCCGACCGGTTCATGCTCTTGACGGAGCTCCTCACGTCTCTCTGCGAAACGGATATCAATCCGGGTTGCCAGATGGATGAGCTCACTTAATGAAGACGGCGGGTCCCGGGGAGAGGGCATCCTTAATCTGGCTGGAGAGGCCCTTCTTGAACGTGGTGCACAATTCTGCATCGTTCCAAGCCAACTCTGATGCTAGTGTGCGGACTTGCACGGAATAGTCACCTACGGAGGAGTTCCCCTGCTGCAGGTTCAGTAAGGCGGTCTCGGCAGACGAAGCGCGGGCAGGCTCTTCGAAGACACTGCGGAACTCCTATAGGAATATCGCAAGATCAGCTGTGACCAGATCGCCTCAGTCCCAGAGAGGAGTTGCCCAGGCCGGGGTTTTTCCCGGGAAGAACTGATCAGAAGGCCACCTTGGCCCTTTACGGGAACTGACCACCATAATTTTCCATGGGGGGAGCACTGATATAATGAACCCCGCGGGCCTTTTGGGTTCCCATCAAACTTTGTCGGCATTGACAACCAGATTTGGGGACCGACAGAAACCCCCGGAGCGGCTGCCAGGGGAGGAACCACCGCAGCACTGCTGCACTGAGTGGCGTGACTGTGCATCATAGGGGGACAGCTGGTTAAGCGCTGCGCTTGCTGCGCATCTTTTTTGATTGTGGGCCAGGTGGGGGTGATTTTAGAGACGCCGGGTTAGGGGGCACCTTGGGGGGATCCAGGGCCGGATCTTACTGTCACGGTTGGGGGGTAGGGGATTCCTGGACCCCGCAAGCGATGGCTAGCCACCCAGGACGGAATCAAGTGGGTCCCATTTTTTCACCGAGCCCGCCGCAAAGCGGATGGACTACCAGGTCGCTACCCTGACGTGACTTGTTTGGGAGGAAAAGCCGAGGTGTAGCGGGGTAAAAAAGTCAAAGGGCGGGCCAGTGGGGGACATAAAAGGGTCGGGAAAGGGTTCGGGGTCAAGGACGGAGGAAAACGGTACGGACACGGCAATCAAAAAAGGGTTTAAAGGGGAAGCTTTCTCTTAGGAAAAGGGGTATAAAGATCCGGGCGGGGTTACTGGGAAAAGGGCAGGCTTAAAAAAAGGGGGCAACCTGGGGAGCTCACCCGCGCCCGGGGGGGGACAGAACCCGCAGCGGGGAGCGTGGCCGGGTAAGTGGGCTTGGCAGCGGGCACGATGCCCTGTGACAGGGGACGAGGGTCGCCGGGGGGATCCGTGACACTTTTCTAATATTGGATTCTCAAAAAGGGGCAGTGCTTGTTAACAGTTATCAAAAGCTAATTTTCCCTGGGCAAAACAAACAAGGGCCATTTTAACCATTGGATGTTAAGATAACTACCTATTTACAGAAAAAGCAAATCCTGATAAACGTGAAATCCAGGTGTTTGAAAGTTTAAAAACCCCTTTATTCCCACAAAAAAAATCCCCATATAAGTTACATTATACAGTGTTTTTCTGATCTCCTTCTTGTGTCTGACGAGGAGAAATCATGGGGACCCATTACCGGGAGAGATTAATAGCTGATTTGTTCTATAACAGTTTTCAATCAAAACCGGGGGTGACTGACCCAAAACGAGGGGGGTCGGGTTTTATTACCGGCTCCAAAAGAATCACACACCCAAGGCATGGCGCCTTCACCTGATTGTAGCCATGAACCTGATACATAATAACATAATAGAACGTCGTGTAGTGATAAACATTGTATCTCCGAATTCTCCCCCATAAACAGCGGCTCCGGCCAGTGGAATGGGGGGGGGGACTGAAATAAATCAATACTGTATGGGGAGTCAGGATTTAGGAACCATAATGCTTTGCGGCTGCGTCCTACAGGGGGCATCTATCGTCGGTTAGGGCGTATCTGCTTCTCCTAACGTCTGTGCTGGAAGAAAAGTGACGACATCTAATATTCTCTATTGCGCATTCAGATATTTTAAAAATAAAAAATAAGAACTTACCACCACAGGGGAAGCGCTCATGGAAGAAATAGGTGGCGTTCAGTGTACAATGACAGTATATTCTCATATATTAGTGTTTTCCAAGGACAGATACTTTCATAAGCTCCTTAGTAACATGTAACATAAATGCCTCATCCATAGGTTTACCTTCATAAGAGTCCCAGGCACATGTGCACCCCCTAAGTGCCTCTGCCATAGGTGTGCCTTCATAAGAGCTTCAGGCACATGTGCACCCCCCATAAGTGCCTGTGCCATAGGTGTTCCTTCATAAGAGCCTCAGGCACATGTGCACCCCCGATAAGTGCCTCTGCCATAGGTGTGCCTTCATAAGAGCCTCAGGCACATGTGGCACCCCATAAGTTTCCTCGCCATAGGTGTGCCTTCATAAGAGCCTCAGGCACATGTGCACCCCCGATAAGTGCCTGTGCCATAGGTGTGCGTCCATAAGAGCCTCAGGCACATGTGCACTCCCATAAGTGCCTCCGCCATAGATGTGCCTTCATAAGAGCCTCAGGCACATGTGCACCCCCATAAGTGCCTCGCCTAGGTGGCCTCATAGAGCCTCAGGCCATGTGACCCCATAAGTGCTCCGGGCCCAAAATGTGCTTCATAAGAGCCTCAGGCACATGTGCACCCCCATAAGTGCGTCTGCCATAGATGTGCCTCATAAGACCCCCCCCCCCCCCCCCCCCCCAAGGGTTTTGCCTCAGGCAAGTGCAACCCCATAAGTGCCCCGCCAAAAGGGTGCCTTCCCAAAGGCCTCAGGGCCCTGTGCACCCCCATAAGTGCCTCTGCCATAGGTGTGCCTTCATAAGAGCCTCAGGCACATGTGCTCCCACATAAGTGCCTCTTCCAAAGGTGTGCCTTAGGCTCATGTGTCTGCCATAGGTAAGCCCCTTTAAGTGCTTTAGATACAGTATATGCTCCAAAATGGGTTGTCAGCCACAGATATATTCCATATATTGTAGGTACCTGAGCCATAGCTGCAAACCGATTAATGTCCTATCCTCAGGTGTGTCCCTATGTAGGAATGGCATATCTGTATATACATATATGTATGTTATAACCGTACAGGTGTGAAAGGGGTTAGGAGACAGATGAGACCGAACAGCTGGCTCTGCAGCCAATCATTGTGAGGTAAAGGGAATGGACTGCAGGTTACACAGTTATAAGGGGGAGTGTAAAGGTGCGACCTGCTTCCCCGTCCTGGTGTTCCATGCCCTAAGCTCACCTTTCCTCCAATCTCTATACCCAGGCTGCTATGTCTCCTCTTGCTGCGGCTGTCTGTTCTTGGCTGGCCACCCAAATTTTCCAGCCAACCATCTTTGGTCCTTGGCTATTTTAGGCCACTTCTTCAAAAGTCCCACACCCAGTTGATGGTGTCATTTGGTCACGTACTACCAGTTCTGTGCATTATCTCCAGACTGCCTTCCTGTTACCGATTTTCCTGCTATGTTCTTGACCTTGCCTTGTCTGCCTCCTGCCCTGACTGATTGACTGTGTTCTGACCATGTCTCTGTTTCATCCTTCTATAATCTATACCAGGCATCTCAGCTTGTCGGCTGTCATTGCGAGGACATACGCTGGGTTTAGCGACCTGGGGGTTACCTGCAGCAAAGACCAATGGCGGGCTCTGCCAAAGACCGGGGACTCCTTAGACTCTGCTCCTCAGAGTAGAGTAAGCCAGCCCTCGAAAGCTGACCTAGAGAATCCACCTTGTGTCTTGGGTGTCCAGAATTGCAGAGAGCCTGACATGTTCTAGAGAGTTCCTTCAGATGTGTTTGTTGAGGGCAGTTATTAGTTTGTTCCAGAAGAAAAAGGGGATCTTCTACCCTCTTGCTAGAATTGAAGTAGGACAGGCCAGACTAGCTACAACAGCTTCTAGACACATAGAACTGAACAGAGAGTAAGAACAGTAGAGCACAGTGAAACCAGTAGGGAAAGAACGTAGAAGTGTCCTGAGGAAAGAAAGAAGCAGGCCCGACTAGATTGTCTCAGGGGAGCACACCAAGGAGAGCTAAGCGCCCTTAGTCATGATCGCTGGAGAGAGAGGCTGCTGAGTAAAAGAGAGAGAGGAATTGCCAGGAGAGCAATTGTGTAAAGAGAAGGAGTGTACTATGTTGTGTAATATTCAAGTCAGAAGTGTAACGTCCTACAAGTATTGAGCCGTAAGCTGAGAGTCTCTATGTCTGTCTTCCCAAGCGCCATTACACCACATAATCCAGGAAACCCACACCAGTGATTCTGCCTTCCACATAGATCTGTCATACCACACGTGGTACTGTACTAGTCCAAGTCCAATAAGAGACCAGAGTGAAGGTCCCGGCACAAGTGGACAAGTCAAAGACAGGCGCGCTGGGGGCCAGAGCAAGTGTGTGCACCATCTGGGAACAGCCAAGGCACTCAGAGACTTTATAAGGACCTTGGAACGGAAGAAGTGTACCTGCACTGTGAGTAATGGAGCACTATGGGTCTTAACCTACTGATGCTGGACCAAGACATGAAATGCTGGAGAAGATATTGAGCCTGGAGCTGATGGTGAGAGAGAGCCCTAGTGGTGGTGCCCAGGAAGAGTGGTCAACTGGAAAGGTTATGCAAGATGGCCAGTGCGTGAAGGAACAAGTAAGTGATTGTTGGGACAAGATAGCTGAGCCACAGAGCGGCTGAAGAGGACGAAAACAAGGGTGTGGTTGAGCTGAGTGGCGCTACACGAAAAGTTTCTGGGGATTGCTCCACCCCTTGGAAGTGCAGTGGAACCCATGTGCATACTAGGGCAAAGTGGTGTTGGAGACTCATGGTTAAGAACAGTGACAAGAGCAGCAGTCCGAAGTGTTGAAAGCATGGAAAGCGTGAACGGTATTCCCCCAGAAGAGGTATATATAGAATCTCAGTGGTTCTGGGAAGATGTATTGGAGTTAACAGAGGTCTTACCCTTGGACCCAAGCCCAGGAGCACTGGGAGAGGTGTTGCCACAGAACCCAAATAGAGCTGCTGTAGCAAAGCCAATAACTCAGCAAAGTTAAGGGTCACACTCCATGTCGTGGGAGCGCAAGGGAAAGCTGGAAGACCAAGCTGCCCACTACATGAACTGTAAGGGAAGTAGAGAACTGCAACAGTAGAGTGGTTAAGAACTGGAGACTGAATCTTCGTGAACCGTCAGTTGGTCAGTTAGCCAGACTGGTTGCATACCCTCTATAATGGGGAAAAGTGGGGCTTCTAAAAGATCTAGGGCCCAAAGGGTTACTTGGCTGCAGGAGTCAAGCATGTGCAACAGGACAAGGTGGCACCTGTGGAAGAGTCTTGGGAGTCAGCCACTGCTCTGGAGGAAGTCGTCTATCAGGTCCCATGCCAAGGAGTGGGGAACAGAGTCTCGGGAGCTCGAGTCAATGTCACCTGCAACACATTAGTTTCTATCTATAATCCTACACCGGGTGTTACCTTTCCATGGAAGGTACCACTGGAGGAGTTGTAATGGGTGGAGGCCGAGAGGAGAAAAGTCAGAGAAGTAGAGGAGGCAAAGTGACTCATGACTGTCATTGGGGATCAAGAGAAACATAGGAGAGCTGAGTTAAGGAGAGCCTTTGAGGAACAGGCAAGACAAGTTGCTGCCAAGGTTGCCTGCAGGGTATATGCCCTAAGTGATGTGCCCTTACAGGGAGCTGGCAGCCCTACCATAGAGTTATGCCCAAAAGTTGTATTGTTATCATGTTAAACATGTGTAAGGGTTGGTACATCCCTTGTTCGAGTTGGGCTGAGGACTGTGATGGATGCTAAACCTAGCCCCAGTTATCCTTCCTGCTAATTATTGTGGTGAAATGGCGTATATAAAGGAATGCTTTACTGTTTCCATGTGTGTTCCTTGATATGGGACAGATTTTGTTAAAAAAGGGGTGAGATGTAGGAATGGGATATCTGCATATAAGTATATGTGTATTGTATCCGTACAGGTGTAAAAGGAGTTAATCTGCTTAGGGGACAGATGAGACAGGACAGCTGGGTCTACAGCCAATCCATGTGAGGTAAAGGGAAGGGACTGCAGGTTACACAGTTATAACTGGGAGTCTGACACGTTCTAGAGAGTTCTCTCATAGGTGTTTGTTGAGGGCAGTTATTAGTCTGTTCGTTTGTTCCAGGAGATAAAGGGGATCTTCAACTCACTTGCCGGTGGTGGACTACAACAGCTCCTAGACTCACAGAACCAAACAGAGAGTTAGGGTATGTCCACATGGCATATTAGGGTGTGTATTGTATGGGCCGCAATAAGTCGGAGGGAAGGGGGTGACCCCATTGATTTCTATCATCCCAACATGTCACTTCTTTCACCCGGCATTGAATACGCATTGGGGAAGACGGAGGCAATTCAGAGCTCTCTATGAGAGCTATGAATTATTGTAATTGCAGGGCGCATTTTGGGCGTATTGCAGTGCAATGACACGCCGGGTCATGTATGTGCATCATGTTAACATACCCTAAGAAGTGTAGGGCACAGTGAAACCAATAAGGACAGAACGAAGAAGTGTTCTGAGGAAAGAGAGAAGCAGGCCCAACTAGATTGTCTCAGGGGAGCTAATCAAGGAGAGCTAAGCGCCCTTAGGTATGACCACTTACCCCAGGGGCTGGAGTTCAGAGAGAGAGGACGTTGAGTAAAAGACAAGAGAGGAATTGCCAGAGGAGCAATTGTGCAGTGAGAAGAAGTGTAATGTGCTGTGTACTGTGCAAGTCAGAAATGTTACATCCTAAAAGTATTGAGTTGTGAGTAAAGCCTGCAAGATCCCTGAAGCTGAGAGCCTCTGTGTCGGTTTTCCCAAGCACCTGTGCACCACATCAACCAGCAAACCCACACTGTTAATTCTGCCTTCCTCTTAGACCTGCTATACCACATGGGTACTGTGAATCCAGTGAGAGACCCGAGTGCAGGTCCCAGCACCGGTACTTCACACCTTTATGTGCCTTAGCCGTAATGTTCCGCCTATAATTACTTAAAGGGGTTGTCTCACTACATTGATTCATCTTACCTCAGTCCTGTTTTCTTGGTTTCATTTTGAATTTAGGGGCCTGTTTACCGGCTTCTACTAGGCTGCAGTAGAAGCCAGGTCTGTAGCTATAGCAACCAGTGCTGGCAGCCTATCAGGAGAGACCAAACAGGTCTGTAGCTGTAGCGACCCGAGGAGCTGATGCAGCCCATACAAGAGGGGATATCTAGGGATAGGTAGGACACTGTTAATGGACATATATTGCAAAGTGACTTGTTTTTGCAAGATCTTTAACATAAAAAGCAATCCTTGTAGTGAGACAACCCCTTTAATCAAAGAAACCAATAAAAGGGTTTTCTTAGAATAGACCTTTACCTACAGGATACATGATAGATATCTGATTGCGGGGGGCACCAACATTGTTTCTCACTGCACAACCACAGTCAGGCGAACTTTGAAAGGAGCAGAGCTCGAGCAGGTGAGGTGCAGTCCTACTTAAATTATTTGAGGCTAATGGAGAGAGCCAAATACAGAGCTCTGCTGTTCCATCAGGCCAGTAGACTTTTAGTGGAGCGACCCTTGCTCAGGAACTCAGGAGTGGATCCCCAAAGATCATATATTTATCACCCATACTGTGGATACTTCAACAAAATCAGAATATGGAGCTGGAAGTTTGGGGCATTCCAGGTTCTAAGGCTTTGGCGATGATGACTTAATGACTTTCCAGTCAATGACACCCAAGTCAGGGAAAGCTCACAAGACGGATGGAGGAAGGACATAAAAGGAGATTTGTTCCTCGTGTATTGGACAGAGGAGCAGTGATGAATCAGATGATTTCAGACAGAACCTCACCACCAATAGAGGATGGACAGTGGTTATTTTACTTGGACAACAAGGACTTGATGTTCAGACACATAAAGGAAGTTCTCAGTGCAGGAGAACTTGCACCACGAAACAGGTTCAAGAAATATCACTGGGGTTTATTAGCTTCATAGGGCAATTCTCCAGGCAGACTTGACTAACACATTGGGGAGCATGGCAGGCTCTTCACTTGTATGCACATCCTAGGGATGCAGCACCCCATATCTTGATTACAGGCTGACATGATGTCATCATCACAAAGGTCTGTATTAGTAGGACGCAGGGCTGGGCAGGGGCACAGTACAGGTGGCAGAGGCAGAGAAAGAGGCATCTATAATATATGCAGTCATATATAATAGCTGTAGGATGGACACCAAAAATCAACTTTCCTGGTGGGCCCCACAAACCACCGCCACTGCTGGGCCCCAAGAATCACTTGCAAGGGTGTGCCCCAAGAATCAAGGCCCCGGGTGGGCCCTAAGAATAAATTCCACTGGTGGCCCCAAGAATCAACTCCATTTGTGGCCCCAAGAATCAACTTCACTGGTAGACCCCAAGACTCAACTCCACTGGTGGGCCACAAGAATCAACTCCACTGGTGGACCCCAAGAATCGACTTCCCTGGTGGGACCCAAGAATCATCTCCACTGGTGGGCCCCAAGAATCAACTCTGCTTGTGGGCCCCAAGAATCAACTCCACTGGTGGGCCCCAAGAATCAACTCCACTGTAGACCCCAAGAATCAACTCCACTGGTGAGCCTCAAGAATCAGCTCCACTGGTGGGACCCAAGAATCAACTCCACTGGTGGACCCCAAGAATCAACTCCAATGGTGGCCCCAAGAATCAGCTTCACTGGTAGACCCCAAGAATCAACTCCACTGGTGGGCCCCAAGAATCAACTCCGCTGGTGGACCCCAAGAATCAACTTCACTGGTGGGTCCCAAGAATCATCACCACTGGTGGGCCCCAAGAATCAACTTCATTGGTGGGCCCCAAGAATCAACTTCATTGGTGGGGACCATGAATAAAGTCCACTGGTGGACTCCAAGAATCAACTCCACCTGTGGGCCCCAAGATCCACTGTATGTGGGCCCAAATCATCTCCACTGGTGAAGCCGAAGAATCAACTCCAATGGTATGCCCCAAGAATCAGCTCCACTTGTGGCCCCAAGAATCAACTCCACTGGTGGGCCACAAGAATCATCTCCACTGGTAGACCCCAAGAATCAATCCCACTGGTGGACCTACAGAATCAACTCCACTGGTGGACCTACAGAATCAAGTCCACTAGTAGACACCATGAATAAACTCCACTAGTGGACCCCAAGAATCAACTTTACTGGTGGCCCCAAGAATCAACTCCACCTGTGGGCCTCAAGAATCAACTGTACTAGTGGGCCCCAAGAATCATCTCCAGTGGTGGGGCCCAAGAATCAACTCCACTGGCAGGCCCCAAGAATCAGCTTCACTGGTGGGCACCAATAATCCACCCCACTAGTGGGGCCCAAGAATCAGCTTCACTGTTGGGCATTGGGCACCAATAATCCACTTCACTGGTGGGACACAAGATTCATTTTCACTGGTGGGCTCCAGGTATCCCAGTCCAACACTGATCATAGGCTTCTGCAAAAAAAATTAGCAGGTTTTATGGCCTGATCACATTGAAAAAAGGCCGGCCTGGCAGAAGATGTAGCTTCAAATTTAACATTGGGCTAAAAGGAGAAGTGGAAGCAAAGGGGCCTCTGCATTTCAACCACTAACTGGACTTCATTCTTCCACTTTTTGGACTTTGCGGCAGGGAACCCCCAGGTCACTACCCCCAACACAGTTATCGAACAGTAGGGGCAGGAAAGATATGCTGCAATATGTCCAAATACTTTTCTGGTGGTCTTCAGGTGTAGAGGGAGAATAAATAAAAATGTGATGAAAATGGGGCCTTATGCATTCACTTTTGGTTCATATGTGTAACTATAAAAAATATACCATAATACATAACATCAATTTAATTAGAATTTTAGAGATATAATTAAACCCTCAATGTTGAACAATACTAGGAAAATATTTTTCTATAGAACGTTCTAGAGACTTCTCAGCACCGAAGGGACAAGTTCCCTCAGAGATCACTGAGACTATAAAATCTGCAGCTCGTGAGCTCCTGGCTTTGGCTGTTGACTCTCCTTTATCAACCATCATCATCTCCATCAATCCAGAAATACTGTCTCTGGAATTACACAAAACAGGTAAATTGGATTGATTTCTCCTGCAGAATTGAGTATTTCTATGCCCTCATTTATCTAATTTATTCAACCTTGTCAAAATTTTTAACTTGAAGAGGGAAGGCGGCCACCATAATAAGTCACCCCTGTCCAAGGATACAATCTCCTCAAGATACAATATTGCCAGCAAACAATGGACTTTCCTGGGACATTGCATCTTGAGATGACATCGACCATACAAGTATAAGAGACACTGCTGATCTGCGGTGCATGTGATGAACTGTGAGATCTGGCAAATTGTAATGAACATTTTTCTTGTGCCTCTCTACAGTACAGTGCGGTACTACCTGTTCTGTACTGCTCTTACATGTATTAGTGAGGTGCATGTAATGATTGGCAGTCTAGTAGCGTCTCTCTACAGTACAGTGCGGTGCTACATGTCCTGTGTTATTACATGTATTAGTTCGGTGAATGCAGTGATTGGCGGTCTATAGCGCCACTCTATAGTACAGTGCTGTACTACATGTCCTGTACTGCTCTTACATGTATTAGTAAGGAGCATGCAGTGATTGGTGGTCTATAGCGCCTCTCTACAGTACAGTATGGTACTACATGTCCTGTACTGCTCTTACATGTATTAGTGAGGTGCATGCAGTGATTGCGGTCTATAGTGCCTCCCTACAGTACATGTGGTATTACATGTCCTGTACTGCTTTTACATGTATTAGTGAGGTGCATGCAGTGATTGGTGCCTCTCTCTACAGTACAGTGCGGTGCTACATGCCCTGCGTTATTACATATATTAGTGAGGTTCATGCAGTGATTGGTGGTCTATAGCACCTCTATACAATATTTACAATATTTACAATATTATATTTCCAATGTACAACCTTTAATATTTTTTCTTATTATGAAAAATGTGACTAGTTTGAAATATCTGTGCTTTTACTACCTGTAGCATTATACAGTATTGGTTTATACACAGATAGAAATCACTTTCCAGGGTAGGCTTGTTGCTGTCTATTAGCCATCCTTAGTGACCATTGAGATGCCTGTGCATTCAGTAGGTCCCCATCTGTATTGAGGTCCCCTTGTCGCAATAGATGAGCAATTACAGTTTTGATCAAAAATGTGCACTATGAATCTCAAATGTCCGTGTATTCTAAAGCAGCTGAAATGCTTTTTGAAAAAATTCCTATATTCTGTTTTTTTCAGTGCTTTTAGAGTGCTGCTAAGATGTTGTGTTTGCATTGCTTTTTGCTGCCACACCAGCATGCACTTACACTTATTGTTTTATCCATCCTTATTGACTAGTTACATAGTTACGTAGTAATTATGGTTGAAAAAAGACATATGTTCAATTGAGATGTCTGTGCATTCAAATCGGTTACATTTTTAGATTTCACCCAAAAAATATGTTATTCACCCATAACAGTTTTTGTCAACTGTCTTGAAATTTTTTTTTTATTATTATTATTTTTTAACCCCTTACCACTGCAGCCAGTTTTGACCTCTCTGACAGAGCCCCATTTTTTAAATCTGAGACGTGTCACTTTATGTGGGAATAACTTTTTGATGCTTTTACCTATCCCTGTGATTCAGAGATTGCTTTATCGTGATACATTGTGCTTTAAGTTAGTAATACATTTTGGTCCATACAATCCTTGTTTATTTGTGAAAATACTAAAATGTCTTGAAAATTTTGAAAACTTTGCCATTTTCAAAGATCAAAAATTTCTGTGCATGAGACAGATAGTTATACCAAACAACATCATTTATAACTAGCATCTACCATACATCTACTGTAGGTTGGCATCATTTTTTATTTTATTTTAATTTGTTTATGACATTAGGGGACTTAGAAATTTTGTAGTAATTTTTCACATTTTTAAGAAAATTTGCAACACAGATTGTTTTAGGGACCAGTCCAGTTCTGACCTGGCTTTGAGGGGCCTGTATGCTAGATACCCCCATAAGTGACTCCATCTAAGAAACTGCACCCATTAATGTATTCAAAACAGCATTTGTTAACCATCTGGGTGTTTCCCAGAAATTAAAGCAAATTGGAGTTGAAATTTCAAAATTTCAAATTTTTTTTGCAGATTTTCAATTTTTATCCATTATTCACTGAAACACAGTAGATGTTACCAAGAAAATGCAACCCAATATTGATTTATCTGATTCTGCCATTTTTAGAGATATTCCATAAGTGGCCTAGGTGTGCTGTTTGATTCAACTACAAGCCTCATAAAAGAAGGAACACCTACCAGTCTCTGGGGTCTCATTTTTATTAGGATTTTCTTTAGGCGCCATCTCAGGTTTCTGGACACCCTAAGTTGCTAAAACGTAATATTCACCCATAAAAAGACCCCATTCTGGAAACTACACCCCTTCAGGAATATACCCAGGGGTGCAGTGAGTATATTGGCCCCACAGGTGTTTCATAATGCTTTTTAGAATTTATTTTTTTCCAATAAAATGCAGTTTTAGCTGAAAATATTTCCTGGAGTCCTGGATAAAAAATCCTCCCAAAATTTATAACACTAATTCTTCCAAGTTCAACAATACCCTAAATGTGGGTTCAAACTGTTGTTTGGGCGCATGGCAGGGCGTATAAGGGAGGGAGCGCTATTTGGGTTTTGGAACGCAGATTTTGGTGGGTGTCATGTTGCAAA
The DNA here is from genome assembly GCA_025379985.1 of Phyllomedusa bahiana. Lineage (NCBI taxonomy): Eukaryota > Metazoa > Chordata > Amphibia > Anura > Hylidae > Phyllomedusa > Phyllomedusa bahiana. The sequence goes on along the minus strand of JAODAL010002528.1, from coordinate 163,951 downwards.
GTACCAGAACAGGAGAAACCATCCAGAAGTCGCCCCATTTTGGATTCAACACCCCTTATGGATTTAGGGGTGTATTGTGCATTTAGGGTGCACGGGTGTTCCATAGTTTTTTTTTGAGCATTGTGTCATGTTAATGGGTGAAATAAATTAAGTTTCGCCTTTGTTTTTTGGGCTTAATTTTTACCTCGTTCGTCGTGCGTGATAACTTTACCATGTGGTTGGTACAATTGCAATGTTATAAACTTTATATAGTTTTTATGTTTTATGACTTTTCCACAATAGAATTGGGTTTATATAAAATTACGTTTTTATGTCATAGTCTGACAGCCATAACTTTTTCATTTTTCTGTATACCTGAACTGATTATAGGCTTGTTTTTTGTGGGATGAGTTGATGTTTTTATTTGTACCATTACGGGGTTTCCTATGATGCTTTGATCGCTTTTTAGGTTTTTGGGAGGCGAGATGTACAAAATACAGAAAAAACATACAAAAAATAGGACATTACTTACTCAAAAAACACCACTTTTTTTTAATGTTTTTTCTGTAAATTGGTAGCGTAGGGACTCGCAAGACATGAGGAGCCCTGGCGGGGCTTGCGAGCTTGCGTATCGGGCCCCTATACCAACTAATACCTCATATTTAACATTTTTCCATTATGTCATATTTTTTATCTGCCCAACAGTGCCGGGGAGCGGAGGGTGCCTGTGTTTTGTGTTGGACACCCAGAGAGTGCTGGGCAGCCCGCCTAATCTAATAGGATGGGTGTCACTAATAGGTTGTAAGCCAGCATGGTGCACCACACGTATCTATATTTATGGCACCGTTCTGTATCGCCTTATCTATATGCAACTGTAGTACCAACAACCACTCCCCTCATGCATTGAGGGTATGTGAGTGGTTGTTCTATTGGTATTTTTGCATTTGTGCAATCTCCCCATGCATTATACTGTGGCTTTTCTGCATGCTGGTGTGAACAGGTATTAAACTAATGTGCAGTTTTTTATCATCTAATTGTTCCCCTAGCAGTGGGGGTATGTGAGCTTTTGCTCGGCAATTAGCTTCCCCTGTTAATTTTTCCCAGTTAGCATAAAGGCTAGAGCTGCATACTACTGGGTTCAGTTTAGTCCAGCTATTGGGCTGTGAATATGACCCAAAAAATTGTGGTGTTTTTTGAGATGTACAAAATACAACAATCCTGGTACGGCTTTTTATTTTTTTTAACAGAGCTGTCACTGTGACAAGTTAGTTTTATCCGTGGGTTGACACGATTACAATGATACCAAATTTATATCTTTTTTATATAGTAGCACTTATTTGTGTAAAACAATATTTATGCATCACTATCTTCTGATAGCAATAATGGTTTTTCATATCCAGAGCTGTATAAGTTTTTTTTTGTGGAACGAACTGACGTTTTCATTGGTGCCAATTTTGCGTTTATATGACTTTTTGATCGCTTTTTATTACATTTTATATGCTGTGGGATGAGCAAAGAAATCACAATTTTGTCACCACTTTTTGGGTTTTCTTTATGGCATTCATTATGTGGGTTAGATGCTATGACAGATTTATAGGCTAGGTTGTTATGCAGGTAGCAATACCAAACATGCATTCTTTATTATTGGCACTTGTAAAGGTAAAAGGGCAGTGTACACGTTTTTATTTAATTTTGTTGTTTGTGTTTTACTTATTTTTTTAAACTTATAATACTTGTCCCCATAGGGGACATGTTTCAGTAATTCTTCCCATCACTGTCACAATACATAGCAATACAAAGCTGTTCTGCAATGTATTGTAAAGTGTCAATCCCTATTCCTGAATGAACCCAATAAAACTTTCTAAGCCCCTAAAATAGCAGAACAGGTGAAACCTTCCAGAAGTGATTCAACACTACTCATAGATCTCATCTAGGGGTGTATTGTGCATTTTGGGTGCACAGGTGTTCCATAGTTTTTTAACATTGAGCCATGAAAATGGGGTGTGGTGGACGGAGTTCCACCACTGTATTTTTACAGTGTTCATGACATGTGTAGTGTAAATGACATAATGACTTTATTATGCAGGTTTTTTATTTTTATTTTAAATAGCGCTCATTCTGCAGTACATGTGACCAGTTAGTTTTACTCCCTGGGTTGATATGATTATGGCGATATCTGATTTATATAGTTTTTTTTTTTAAAGTGTTTTTATTGTGTAAAACAATATTTATGTATCGCAGTCCTCTGATAGACATAACTTTTTTTTTATTTTTCTGTATATAGAGCTATGTAAGGACTTTTTTCGGGACGAACTGTTGTTTTCATTGGTATTACTTTGGTATATTTATGACCTTTTGATCACATTTGTTCCATTTTATGTGCTGTGGAATGAACTAAAATTGCAATTCTGTGACTTTTTTTTTTTACAGTGTTCACCGTGCAGGCTAAATAATATGAAAGTTTAATAGGGTCGTTATACCTAATATGCTTTATTTATTTTTAATCTTTTTTGGGGCGATTGGTGATTGTTAAGGGGAATAGGGTAGTGTACATGTTTTTTTTTTATTTTTGTATTTGTGTTTTACTTTTTTTTTTTTTACTTTTTTTTTTTGCTAATACCTATAGGGGACTAGTATCAGTGATATTTAGATCACTGTTAAAATACCATAGATGCACTGCTCTCCATGGTCGGCAGCTGCATTAGCAGCTGCAACCATATCTCTGCAGTGTCAATGGGGACCAAAGTAGTTCCCTCTGTCTTCCTCTTAGCCGCCGTGATCAAGACTGATCACGGCAGCTAAGGGGTTAATCGCCTGCGGCCAGAGTTATCTCCAGCTGCCGGTGACACAGCATGAGGTCAGCTGTAATATACAGCTGGTCCCATGTTGCGATCGTGCAGGCCCTGCTTGAGAGCCCGTACGATGTGCAGGACATACCGGTACGTCCATGTGCAGGAAGTCACTGCCCGCTAGGATGTACAGGTACGTCCAATGTCGGGAAGGAGTTAAATGAAATTGAAAGTGATTGTACAATACACATTCAATGTGATGTTTTCTTTGTGTAGTACGTTTAAGTGTAGTATTTTGACACTTATTCCCCTGTGATACAACTAATACCACATAAGACAAGATTTTATTTTACACCATTAGACGCACACAGAGACAGACACACAGGGAACAAACAGAGACACACACACAATGTCGGACTCTGGTGGGCCCCGAGTTCGACACAAATACTGACAGAAATGGTGAGTTTTTATCTAATAGGGCCCTACCTATCAGCCTACCTTAGGCCTATCTAGGGCCAATCTATCTACCTGGGGCCCACCTACCTATAAGGAATCTATCTACTTCACTACATTGGACCTACCTACCTACCTAGGTTCTAACTACTGCCTATCACCTACCTACCTAGGGTCAATCTACCTACCTATCTATGACCTATCTAGGGGAGCCAATTTACAATTTACCTGGGGCCTAACTGCTGCCTACCTAGTTACCTGGGGCCAATCTAGCTACCTATGACCTACCTACTACCTGGGGCCTTTCTATTGCCTACAAACCTTTCTATCTGCCTGGAGCCTACCAAAATACCTAACTAGGGCCTACCAACTTACACAGGGCCTACCAAGCTATCTAACAGGGATCTACCTAGCTACCTGGGACCTTGCCTGTTTACCTGTCTACCTAAGGCCTTGACTACCTACCTATCTGAAGCCCAGCCTGCCTACCCACCTAAAGCCCCTACCTCCCTGGTAATTTGATTCTGAGAGGAACAGGCCATAGCTGTAGCACAATCTCCAGGGGGTTAGTCCTTTGTTCCTCCCCAACCCTTTATGAGTCTATGCATCTAAGCTATGGCTTGTTCTCCTCGATCACAGAATGTGCTGTAAAAAAATGAAGATTCTAAGATATTTGTGTTCAAATCTGCAGGAAGAAGGGGTGCCCGGGAGAAGTCATCAGGATGATCTGGACAGGATGGAGAAGACAAGGGATAGTTAATGACTCTTCTGAAAGACCGTCATCTGTGAGTCACTAGATGTAACTGTACTGTAATCACTTATATGTCTGCAGAGCCTGTGTACACTGGTATCTACCACTATATGGTCACTGTATGGAGGTAACATACAGTCTGCAGAACCTGTGTACACTGGTACCTACCACTATATATGCCTGTATGGAGGTAATATACAGTCTGCATAGCATGTGTACACTGGTATCTACCACTACATAGGCCTGTATGGAGGCAATATACAGTCTGCATAGCATGTGTACACTGGTGTCTAAAACAACATGATCACTGGATGGAGGTAATATACAGTCTAAGGAGCCTGTGTAATATACTGGATTTACCACTATACAGTGGGTACAGAAAGTATTCAGACCCCTTTAATTTTTCACTCTTTGTTTCATTGCAGCCATTTGGTAAGATCACATTTTTTTTCTTTTTTTTTGCTGATTAATGTACACTCTGCCCCCCCCCCCTCTACCCATCTTGAAAGGAAAAAAACAGAAATGTAGATATTTTTGCAAATTTATTAAACAAGAAAAACTGAAATATCCCATGGTCCTAAGTATTCAGACCCTTTGCTCAGTATTGAGTAGAAGGCCCCTTTTGAGCTACTACAGCGCTGAGTCTTCTTAGGAATGATGCAACAAGTTGTCACCCCTGGATTTGGGGCTCCTCTGCCATTTTCCCTTGCAGATCCTCTCCAGCTCCCTCAGGTTGGAAGGTGAACATTGGTGGACGCCATTTTCAAGTCTCTCCAGAGATGCTCAATTGGGTTTAGGTCAGGGCTCTGGCTGGGCCAGTCAAGAATGGGCACAGGGTTGTTCTGCAGCCACTGCTTTGTTATTTTAGCTGTTTGCTGAGGGTCATTAGGCGACATGTATGAACGGGCTTTTCGCCTGTTTTTTGGAGTAAACTGCATCTCCCGGTCCGAATCCCCCTGTCGGACGCAGGGATGCAGTGTTAAGGCATGTTCACACGGCTTAAAATGGGCCGTATTTCGGTCCGTAATTACGCGCCGAAATGCGCCAATTACGGGCCGAAAACGGCCCATTCATTACGGTAATTCACAGTTCTCATAGAGAACTATGGATTACGTCTCCCCCCGCCCGCCGGCGAATCCGCCGGCGTGGATAATTGCACATGAATTACAGGGTATCCCGTGGCATCAAGTCAAGGGCCGGCGACGTGCCGGCCCCCCGCTCACTCCCCCGCTCCCGCCCCGCCCCCGTCCACACGGCGTAATTGCGGGGCGTAATTATGTCCCGCAATTAAGCCGTGTGTACATGCCTTTAGGCGCAGCATTCACCACTTTCAGCTGCGCCCCGCATGAAGGGGCGTGCAATGGGCGCGGTGTGGGCGCAGTGTAGGCGTTCCGGGGCGGGACGCGCCGTGCTCGAAAACCCCGAGGCATGTACAATCGCGAGTCGGCAAAGCGAGGCGCAGTGCAGCGCTCTGCAGCTCCGACAGGCAGACCTAGTTTTTTTTGGTCTAAATGCTCCGGCGGCGGCGAAGTGAAGCAAGAACGGTACATGCGAGGAAACATAGAAGATCGCGACAGAAATCTCGGCGCTCCGCTCCGTGCGGCAGGAGTATGATTCCAAAAAATCACCTTTATAAAGGCGGAAAACATTCTCAGAAAAAGAGCTCAACCTCAAAAAAAAAATAAAAATCACTTTCCAAAAATCTAGAACGGCGCTATATCAAGAATTCGGATATTGGAAATTGCCGGGAAATACAGTAATTCAAATTCTGAAAGCTATTCTCATTGGTCGGCAGAAACCGGCCAATAAGAATAGGAGCGACAGTGAACCATTAAAAACATGGAGAGCTATTGACCAATCAGAATCAAAGGCGGGACAGTTCAAAATACAGTAAAAATGCAGAAAAGAGAGCTGACTGGCTGAGCTAGCGGGGGCTTGGCTATCCCGGCCAATCAGAATAGGAGCGACAGGGACCCATTATATCCTATGGAGGAGTATTGACCAATCAGAATAGGAGCGACAAAGACCCATTATATCCTATGGAGAAGTTTTGACCAATGAAAATCAAGGGCGGGACAGTTCAAAATACAGTAAAAATACAGAAAAGAGCTGATTGGGAGAGCTAGCAGTGGCTTGCCTATCCCAGCCAATCAGAGCGCGAGCTACTTCTCCCATTGTAGTCTATGGAGAGATGGGCGCAATACACTCTCGCGGCATGAAGTATTAATAAAAAAATCATTTTTATTAAGTGTAAAATATTATCAGATAACGCGCTGAAACCTTCTTTAAAAAATAAAGCACTTAAATCCCTAACAACGCGTTTGTCGCCGAGACCGGCGCTACATAGGGAATTGCAATAGAGAGAATTGCCGGGAAATACAGGAATTTAAATTGTTTAAGCGCTTCTCATTGGTCGGCATAAACCAGCCAATCAGCCCATTATATCCTATGGAGGAGAATTGACCAATCAGAATAGGAGCGACAGGGACCCATTATAACCTATGGAGAAAAATTGACCAATCATTTTCCAAGGCGGGACAGTTCAAAATACAGTAAAAAGGCAGAAAAGCAGGGGCGTTGCTAGGGTCCAAAAAACATCGGGGCTGGGTCCTTTGTGTTTTTCTGGGTGGGGGCCCGGGGTTTTCACACGAAAATTTTTACCCCTAATTGGGGAACTGTGGATGTTTTTTTTACAGGAAATACCCTTTTGTTCCTGTCACTAATTTTTTTGCACACCACACAGACCCGTCCATCCCTCAGCAGCACTGTACAGTAAAAAAACACCAAAGCAAATTTACTTTTTCAGAACTTCTCACCTTATTGACAATACCCTAAACGTCACCCAAAAAATAACCGTACTGGAGCAAATTACCGACAAATGATTGTTCTAAAAAACCCCCCTACAAAACCAAGACCCAAAACTATTACTACATAAGGGTCAAAAATCCTGCCAGACCCCACATGTGACTATCATGTACCAGGGTCTGAAACTTTTCCCCTGCCATATAGTGACCAAATTTTGTGGGAGTTTGTTGTATGTAGTGCTCTGCAGAAATAAAGTGATTACCTGCAGTTCATTTAGTGACTACCGGGGGAAAATCATTTCTGATGCCCGTTCACCTTCCCTTCTCTTCTCATCCCGGGTTTACACCCTTTATTGATTGCCCGGGGCCAATACCGCCCTGAGGGTTTGGGCACAATATCTTTAATCCTCACATTTTTCCACAATCCTTTTTTAGGTTTTAGCAGTCCCCTCAGTTTGGATTAGGGGGATGAAGCTTTTATGGGGGGCCCGGAGGAAATTTTGGGGGCCCCAGGCGGTATTAGGGGCCACGGTGGTTTTTAGGGGGCCCCAGGTAGTATATACGGGGGCACAGGCAAAAATGGGGGGGACTGAGGCGTAAATGGGGCCCAGGCAGTATATGGGGGCACTGAGGGCTAAAAAATTTTGGGGGCCACAAAAAGGTAATAGGGGGACTGAGGGAGAAAAATAGGGCACTGAGGCAGTATTGGGGGCCAAGGCAGCACATGGGGGCCCCAGGCAGAGATTTGGGGGGAAAGGCAGGGATATGGGGCCAAGGCAGGCTTATAGGGGCACGGCAGTATTTTGGGGGCCACAGGAGGGATATGGGGGGGCCCCGGGAGTAATATGGGGGCCACAGGCAGGGTTTTGGGGGGCCCCAAGGGAGGCATTTTAGGGGACAGGCAGTAAATGGGGGCCCCCAGGAGGGATATGGGGGCCACAGGCAGGGATTATAGGGGGCCAACCAGTATATGGGGGGCCCAGGCAGGATTTTAGGGACAGGCATAATAGGGGGCCACAGGGAGGATTATGGGGCCCGGCATATATGGGGCCCCGGGGGATTGGGGGCCACAGGAAAAGGTTTAGGGGGACAGGCAGTATATGGGGGCCACAGGCAGGCATTATAGGGGGACAGGGGATTATAGGGGCGCGGCCCGTATTGGGGGGGCCACGGCAGGGTATGGGGGGGACAGGCAGGCATTATGGGGCACAGGCAGTATATGGGGGCATGGGCAGGTAAAGCTTTAAAATAAAAAACATTCTTACTCACCTTAAAATCCCCCGGCGAGCGCGCTCCTCCTTTCAGCCTGCGCCCTCCGGAAACTCCTCGGGCGCACGGCCTATGGCGCTGTGCCCCCGGGACAGGGAGGTGCGATGACATCACATATGGACGTGCCGGTGAGGCGACGGGGCCGCGGCGGGTCCCAAACGTTTTTGAGGGGCCGGCCGGGCCCCCGCCAGTCGGACCCAGAGCTGGGGCCCACACTGTTTTTCGGAGAGAGGGGCTCGCTCTCTGCTTCGCAGAAACCCGCAGTGCATGTGGTCCAGGGGGCGCCCCAAAGCAGTGAAGGGGCCAGTTGGTGCTCCAAAGCCCACAGCAGCGGCCTGGGCCGGGAGACTCGGGGGGACAGGGATTTTATTTTGGGGCCCCAAAACCCCGAATAAAACAGTTTTGCGACGCCGGAGAAAAGGCTGATTGGTTTTGGCGGGGGGCTGTCCCGCTTAGCCAAACAGGGGCCGAGTACTTTCCATAGAGTTCTATGGGGGAAAAAAAAATTTTCCCAGCGAGCTCTGTGATTTGGGTAAGTTAAAAGAGGCGCGGGATTTTGGGCCAAGGGAGAGCGGGGGATGCTCCTATGGGTTTTCTAATGCAATTGAAAAAAATGACATGGCCCAAATAAAATGATAAGACTCCAGAAGTTGTCCCGATGTGTATATAAAATGAATAATAATATGGGGGTAACGAAAAAAATATTAAATCAATAAAATCATGTTTATTTCTTTATTTTCGTTATCCAAGGATCAATAGTATGGGTGCAACGAAAAGAAAGAAATAAACATGATTTTATTGATGTAATATTTTTTTTGTAATACATGCGAGGCGCAGTCCCGCACAGCGCCCATGTCCCCGCACTGAGCCCCACACACTGGCGAGGCGCAGGGAACTTTTCCCCGCATGTATAAGCGCACCTCCTCGGACGGCGAATCTTAGGCGCAGCGTCGCACTGCGCCTAAGTCCCGCACTGCGCCTCAAACACTGGTGAGGCGCGGCGGACTGTACATAGAATGTATGAGCGCGCCCCAGTGCCGACATAAATCAGGCGCAGATTTCGCCGTAAAACCGGCGGAAAGGTGCGCCCCGACGTGGCGAGATTCATACATGTCGCCCATTGTCTTGTTGGAAGAAGAACCTTCGGCCCAGTCTGAGGTCCAGAGCGTCTGGAGGAGGTTTTCATCCAGTATATCTCTGTACTTGGCCTCATTCATCTTTCCTTCAATTGCAACGAGTCATCCTGTCCCTGCAGCTGGAAAACACCCCCATAGTATAATGCTGCCACCACCATGTGTCACTGTTGGGATTGTATTGGGCAGGTGATGAGCAGGGCCTGGTTTTCTCCACCGCTGACAATTACCACCAAAAAGTTTAATCTTCGTCTCCTCAGAGCAGAGAATCTTATTTCTCATAGTCTGGGAGTCCTTCATGTGTTTTTTTGCAAACTGTCTGCGGCTTTCATATGTCTTGCACTGAGGAGAGGCTTCTGTCTGCGGCTTTCATATGTCTTGCATTGAGGAGAGGCTTCCATCGGCCGCACTCTGCCATAAAGCCCCGACAGGTGGAGGCTGCAGTGATAGTTGACTTTGTGGAACTTTCTTCCATCTCCCTCCTGCATCTCTGGAGCTCAGCCACAGTGATCTTGGGGTTCTTCTTTACCTCTCTCCCCAAGGCTCTTCTCCCACGATTGCTTAGTTTGGCTGGATGAGGAAGAGTTATGGTCGTCCCAAACTTCTTCCATTTAAGGATTATGGAGGCCATTGTGCTCTTAGGAACCTTAAGTGCTGCAGAAATTCTTCTGTAACCTTGGCCAGATCTGTGCTTTGCTACAATTCTGTCTCTGAGCTTTTTGGGCAGTTCCTTAGACCACATGATTCTCGTGTGCTTTGACATGCACTGTGAGCTGTAAGGTCTTATATAGACAGGTGTGTGCCTTTCCTAATCAAGTCCAATCATTTTAAAATTAAAACAAAAGCGGGAAACCCAAAAAGAAAGAGAAACCCAAACCCCAAGGGGGATCAAAGGGAAATGGACAGAAATGTGGGGTTAAAATAAAATCTCACAGCAGGGGGTTTTAAATACTTTTAAAAACCCCCGGGATATTTCATTTTTTCCTTTTTTAATAAATTTCAAAAATATTACTTTTTTTTTTTTCCTTTAAAATTTGGGGGGGGGTTGGTTTAAAAGTGTACATTAATCTAAAAAAAAAATTTAACCCCTTTTTTGATGTTACTAAGGGGTTTAAAGAAACAAAGAGTAAAAAAAATTGAAAAAGGGGGTTGAATCTTAAAGTCCCCCACTTTTAAGGTCATTTGGGTTTGGGGGGTTTAAAACACCCTGCAAGAGTCTTTTTATACACTGATACCCAATCACTTTAAATGGTACTGTTTGTAGTAATATCATTTCTCCCAGAGCCTGTGTACCCCTGGACTCCCCATTTATAGGGGTCAAGGGATGGGGTTAAAAATCAGCCCTGCAGAGCCTGGAAACTTTGGGTTACCCAACCACTATTTTGGTCACTTAAATGGAAAATTAGTACACAGTCCGCTACCCTGGCAAAACTGGGCATCTATCACTATTTTGGGCCCCTTGCATGACAGTAACATTGGTTTTAGTGTTATGGGAGAAATTTTTTTCAGTCACTATGGGGTAAATGAAATTTTGGTGGAAATTAAATTCAGTCACTGGGTGGTGAAAAGGTGGCCCGGGTTTTATTGGGGGGTTTTTTGTCGGTTTTTCCCTTTGGGGATTTTTTTGGTTTTGTGAGCGATGTTATTTAGTAAATGTATAAACCCTTATTTGGGTGGTTTTTTTATACTAAATTAAATTTTGGTTATAGCTTTTGTATTTTTTTTATTTACTAAAAAATTTAATTTTTGGAAGGGGGAATATTTTCCTTTAAAAACCTTTTTATATTTACCACCTGGTGTCCTGCGCAATTGGTGGGCAGACTCAGGGGGTCAAAAAGTAAAAATTTTTTTTATTAGGTCTAGCTAAAAGATTTAAAAGGGTTATAGAAAAAAACCCAAAGTAAAACTCCCAAAAGGTGCAGGGGGAAATTAGTCCATTTAATCTGTTTGGTTTCCCAGAATGTATTCACATCCCAAAATTTTCCACTCAGGGGCCACGTAAAACCCGGGCGCACCATCAGGGTTTCAATGCATCCAGGCTAAACCCACTCGGGGGGCTCCATAAATACAGGGGAAAACCCAAAAAAAAGAGCTGTTTCCACTGGGGGGGGGGGCCAAAACGCACCCCCAAGGGCTGCCCCCACTCTGGTCAATGCTTTCCAGGGTGCCCCAAATCGGGGGCTCCCAATACAAAGGGGCCCAAAACCCCCAAGAAGCTCCCCCCCACTAAGGGGCCAACACACCCAAAAGGCTGTTTTGGATCGGGGGCCAAATCACAAAGGGGTTCCATCACTTAAAAGGCCCACTTTGGGGGGGTCCAAACCATGACAAGGGGTTTTTGGGAAAAAAATTATCATTTTGTTTTCTTGGGCTTTCATAAATTTTTGTTTTTCGGCTGTTCTTTAAATCTTTAATAAACCCAAGAGTCCAGCCACAGAGAACATGGGGGGAAAAAGTAAGTCTGGGTTTTCATAAAGGGTTTCTAAAAAAAACAGCAAAAGCATCCCCTTTTTTTGACCCCTTTATCAGGGGAACCCCTTGTGAAAATTTAAAATTTTATATTTTTTTGGTTTTATTTCAGATCATTTGGATGGAAGCGGAAAACCAAACCATTTTCAATGACTTTTTTCCCCAAATTTGGGTTTTTAAAAGGAGGGGGTTTCCATTTGTATTTTTTTAAATTTGCCCATTTTATAACGATTCATCTTGGGAATTTAAAACTGTGTTTAGCATCTTTCCAGGGGGACAATCTTTCTCCAGCCCCCAAATTTATTTCTTCTTAGTTTCTACCCTTATAGAATTCTGTTTTTTCCCTCCTTTCCCCCTTTTCCCGGCAAATTGGCGGGTTTCCGGTACACCCAACGGGGAACACAGGAAATCCTTCCACAGATTTTTTCCCACCAAGCTTTTTTCTTCAATCTTTTTTGGATCATCCAAAAGGGCCCCTTTTTCTGGCGGCCTTGGCTTATGACCGATATGTACCATATTTAACCCCCTCCGTTCCCCAGTTCATTAAAAAAAGGGGTTTTCGGGCTCAGGTTTTGCCCCCTGGTTTTTTGGGTTTCTTTTGGGTTTGGGTAAATGCTGTGTTTAAACACCCTAAAAGGCCCCTTGAAATTTAAACCTTTTTGGGATCATCTTTCCCAAACCCATTTTTTCCTTTTGATGCCCCTTCCCCAATTTGGAAAGGGCAGCTTGTGGTGATATCCGGGAGCACCCAATGGTTTTGTATGTGTTGGTGTATTTTAGGGAATCCCCCCTTCCTACTTGTCATGATTTTTTCATAAAAATTTTTAATTTTAAAACCCAAATTTTTAAAAAATCCGTTTCCTTCAAAAGGGAAGACAAAGGGTCTTCTCCAATGCTCCTCAAAATTCATAGTGTCGGGTCTTTTTATAGTGCAGGTTTTTTAAATTTAAATAAGGGTTCTTGTTCGGGAAAGATTCCGTCTTTTCTTTTCCAAATGTAAATCTCTTCTTTTTGGGTTTTCCCCTTTTCCCATTTTTTAAACCTATAAATCTACGTTTTCCAAATTTCCCGGGGTCAAAAAAGCCTTGCAAAAAGCAAATAAATAAAAACAAAATTGTGAGGGGCGATCATGAAACCATAAAATTTGGGAAGGTGATCGTCCAACTATTTTCTCCTTTTAATCCCCTGCCCCATTTGAATGCCCTTAAAAACCCCAAAAATCCTATTAAACCAAAAACCATTATTTTTAAATTAATCTTCATCCAAAAATCCACCAAAATATCATTCAGGCTGACCCAAATCAATATTTAGGTTGAATTTAACTGTGACCAGAATCCAAAGCGCAACACTGATATTTGACCAAAGAAAGCTTAGACCCCATTCACTATTTACGGTTTTTCTTTCTTCTTTTTTAAAAAAAATAGTTTCTTTCGTATGTGTGATTTTTAAAATTTTATAAAATTTTAAAACATATAAAACCTATTACCAGAAGATGAATCCCTAATACTGGTATACGGCAGAATTATACTCTTATGTCTAGTTACAGTGTAATATATAGCATGTTCCACAACACTTTTTTTCCATGATATAGAGATTCATTTGAAAGAAACGGGTTTTGATGTCCCCAAAATGTTTTTTCTGACACCAGTAAAAATGTATCTTGGAGACACCAAATTTAAAAAACCCCTTTTAATATTTGTAAAAAAACCTTTATTTTTTTCAATGCAATTACAACTTTAGAGGAAGTATTATTTAGAGATCTCTATAGTCTTCCTCTTGGACCTTTTTTAGTTTCCTCCTCCCTTTTAATTTAGCAAGGGTGAATGTCTAATTTTAAATAAAAATTTACGAAAAATGTACTCTTATATGCAGAAAGGTCATCTAAAGCAAAGCTTTTTCAGACTTGCCTAAAATTTAAAATTTTGGAAAAGGGGAAAGTTTTTTCAGTGAAAAACCTAAAGTTTTCCCCTTTGGGCAAAATTTGGGGAAAACCAAATAAATTTTTTGTGGGGATCCCAATGAAAAAGGGGGAAAACACTTTCCCATGCAGTAGCCCGGTTACGGGTGGATATAAGAAATTACAAGGGGGGCACATAAATAAAAATCAGGGTTTCCCAAAGGGAAAGCCCCTTCAGGCTTTTTTCCACTGAGGGGGGCTCTAAAGCTGGGGACATGTTTCTGTTATGGCTAAATGTAGAGTAAGGTGTCATGAAAGGGATTGTCCTGGTGGCACAATTCCTTTAAAGAAAATGGAATTCTAAATTATAAAATTTCTTCCACTCATTGAGAGTTCACCATTTAGATAAAGACTATTTAGATGGTTCTCCATATGAAATCTCAAGCTGTTGACAGCTTCTCTCCACACTGCGTCTAAGAGGGATGTATCGGGATGGAGCTTGCCATGACTCCTTTAAAGAAATTTAATTCTTATTTGTAAAATGTTTCTACTCATGAATGTAAGCATGTATTCTCCCCAAAATTTTCCCAAAAAAAAAAACTTTTACATCTTAAATAAATTGGGGGACCTTTTCCCAAAAGTAATTGTGCCTCAATGATTTATTCCTCCCAAAGGCTTGAAGGGGTTTGTTGGGGTGTCATCTAAAAAAATTCCCCTGTATCCTGTTCTATGGGGGGTTAAATCAATTTTTTAAAAAACCCAAAAGTAAAGGGGAAAATTTCCTATAGGGAAAGGGCCTTTTATTTTGGAAAAAAAGCAAATCCCCTCGGCGTCAGTCTTTTTTCCCGGGGCGAATCAGAAACAAAAAAACTGGAATTTTTACCAAAATTTGTTTTTTCCTATTTTTATTTTTTTTAAATCTAATGAGTCTAGTAAAGTGAAATTTTGTCCAAAAACTAAAATTTTTTTAATGAAAAACTGAATTTTAAAATCCCAACTTTGTCATTTTTTTTAAACATTTTTCAAAATACAGCTGCAAATAACGGAAATTTTCATAAATGTAACAAAATTAAAAAATAAAAACATTAAAACAAAAATTCCCATATCTTCAACTTTACTTTTTTTAAAATGCCCCAAAATTGGAGGGCCCCTATGGGGTTTTCATTATAGGACCCCTAGTCTCTCCCTTTTAAACCCATGATGTTTTGGGAAGGGCCCTACTTCATGGTGTTTTTTTCAAATTTTTTTTAAAGTAATTTTGGGGCAAAGCCAAAGATTTTTTAAACTGTGCCAGTGGGTTTTTTTCCCGAATGAATATACGAGAGGGGATAATATAATATTACACAGGGATTGAAGGCAGTTTGGAAGCTTGGCCGGGAAAATGTCAAATTAAGTTTCATGTGAATAAATGTCAGGTCAAGCACTGGAGCTGAGGAAAAAACAAAAAAACAATTAAGCGCTAAACAATAATGGGTTAAAAAAAACCCTGGGAAAAAAACTTGGGGATAATTGGGGGGTGGTAAATTCCCTTATATTTAGTGGAAACCCAAAGCCGAACTTTAAAACTAGGGATAGATTTCCATGACAAAAAAAAAATAATTTTGCCTCCACCCAAGTCACTAGTGTGGGCCACACATGCGATACTGTTGTCAGTTTTGGGGCACCAGTTTTTGGAAAAAGAAGGACAAAGCTTTAAAAAGGGAGAATTTGGGTTTCGGAAAAGGATGACCCCAAAAGGTAAATGGAATTGGGGGGATTGTAGAACCCAAAATGACCCTTTTAAACTTTTTTTGGGGTTATTCAGCTTGAAAAAAGATGGTTTAATTACCATGTACAAATAAGTGAATGGACAGTGCAAGAATTTACAGGGGAATTTACTAGTGTTTTAGGGGATTATTATCGACAAAGGTTTAAATCGGCCCCGTTTTTTTTTGTTGATCGAAATTTTTGTTTATTGCCCATAATTTTTGGGTTTAAAAACTTGCATCATCAATTTAAGATCGCGCCATTTTCGGGGCTTCCTGTAATTTGGCGGGCCCGCAAAAACGATTACAGAATAAGCAGGGTGAGATGTGTGGGGCGACGTCATGACTGGGATGTGAAAGGTTGCGATTGGCTGGAAAAATCAAAATGAAACCCCGTTTTACATAGACAGCCCCTTTTTCCCGTTTTATGATCGTGGGGGTTTTTCAGCGTCTTCCCTACAGGGGAAGTGCCTCTGCCTGGGTCCAAAACAGGCCCCGCGAAAATTTTTTTTTTTTTCACAAAGAAAAAACCCCTTTCTGTTACTGTGAATCCTTACAACTTTGTAGATCAAGGGTTGGAAGGGTTTTATGTATTAGGGAGAGAATTTTTTAAAAGGGGAAAAATTTCCGCTTAAAGTCACGGGGGGAAACGGAGGGGGGGGCCCCCCGCGGGGGAACACAACAAGCTCTATAAAAATACTGGGGGTAAAAATTCCCCCTGGGGGAAGGTTTTAAAACATTGCACTGCAATAGTTTATTATTAACAGTTTTTCTATTTGAAATTTCCTGGATATTGGGGGGCCTTAACTTATATTTTGGATACACATTCTTTTTTGTAACTGCGGGTCTTTTTGGGTTTGGGTTCAAAACTTCCACTTTTATTATCAGTAAAACATTTCAGATAGGTGATTTGTTTTAATTTTTCCCCTTCCCCCTTTGTTGAAAAAAGCCCCCTTGCGTTAAAAATTTGAAACCAGCAATTTTTTAGTCCAAACCAAAAGGTGAATTGTTAGGTGCCCCAAAAATACCTTTTATTACCCAATACATTAAGTTTTTTTTTTTTTCACTTTGGCCCCACTACAGCTTTTTTTCATTGAGGTAACCCGCACTTAAATGGGGAATACCGCAATTTTGTAGCACCACAGGGAATTGAAAGGGGGCCAGAAAAAACCTTTTTTTTTATCCAAATTTCTTTACAATACGTGTTTTTTTACTTTTGCGCACTTTCAGCTTTGTTCATTTTAGGGGACTTTCATTAAATGTAATACAGCAAATTTTTTAAATCACCACAAATGAATTGATTGGGCCCAAAAAAAACCTTTTATAAACCGAATACATTAAAAAATGTTTTTTCCCCCTTTTTGGGGCATAAAAGCTTTGTTCATTAGGCACCTTTCACTTAAATGGGGAATTTCAGCAAATTTTTTAGTCACCAAAAGGTGAATTGAAAAGGGGCCAAAAATACCTTTTAATTTCCGAAAAACAATTTTAGATACTTTTTTTTTTTACTTTTGCGCAGGCCAGATTTTTTGAATAGATCTTTCTTTTCCCGTTAAAAATTTTTAAAAAAAAGGCAAAATTTTTTTGTCACCACTTCCCGGGTGTTTTGGGGAAGGGGCCCGGTATATTTTTTAAAAGTCCCCTTGAAAATAAAAAAGGTTGGGTTTAAAAGACTCCTTTTTTCGGCACTTTTTAACTCTGGGGGTCATGCCCCGGTTTGGGGCCTCATGCCGTCTCAGGACAAAGGGGTAGTCTAAGGGCCCGTGAAACTTAAATTGGGGGTTGGAAAGACTTCTTTTTCCCGGGACTTTTTAAATTTGGGGGTGCAGAGTTTGGGGGTAAAGGCTGTGGCCCCGGACAAAGGTTTTTAGTCAATGTCCAGTGAAACTAAAAAAGGTGGTTTTTAAAGACTCCTTTTTTCCGCACTTTTTAAACTGGGGTTCATTTTCCCGGTTTGGGGGTCATGCTGTGGCCAGGGGGCCCGGGGTAGTCCCAATTTTCCAGTGAAACTTAAAAAATTTTGGGTTAAAACCCTTTTTTTTCGGCACTTTTTAATCTGGCAGTATCTGGTTTTTTGGGGGTCATGCTGTTGGGTTTTCCCGGGCAGGGGTTAGTTTAAAGGCCAGTTTAAGTAAAATGATCTTTTAAATTTAAAACTTTTCCTTTTTGGCACTTTTTTAATTTTTGGGGGGGATGCAAATTTGGGTCATTGGGGGTTGGGGCAAAACAGGGGTAGGGAAAAAGGTCTGGATTTTTTTTTCTGTGGCTTTTTTTAAAACCCAAAGTTGTTGCCTAAGTTTTGCACGTATCCATTTGGGCGGTTGTGGGGTGTTAATTCCAGCTTTTCCCCCCGGTTGGGTTAAGAATGAAGGTGGGGTTGCTCTCCCAAAAGCTTTTTAATGGTCATCGAAACATAAAACTAACCCTCTCCATGAATATCTTGTCGATGATGGTGACTTTTCCCACCCTCGACCGATTCGATGGCCCCAAAAATAAAAAGCTCAACCCCTAGTTTTTCACCCTTTAAAAAAAAAAGCTTGTTTAAAAAGGGCCCAAAAAGGCGTCCCATTTTTTCTTGAAGAAAAAAGGTTTTCACCCTCATCAAAAGAAAAGGATTCTTTTCCCCTAAGGCTTTGGGCACTTGGAGCTTGCGGGGCCCCAAGAGTTTGTCCCGAAGGATGGGGGTCATTGAAAAAAGTTAAGGAAGGGTTTAGGGGTGCCCCAATACGCCCCGGGGTTTTAGTTTTCTTGCTTGTCTTCCTTTAAACAATTTCAATTGTAAGGGTGGGTGGCAAAAAAAGAAAAGCGGGGCCGGGGGTTTGTTAGTGGGGCAATTTGGGATCCCCCACATTTGGGGTTTTATTTATTTTTTTAAATAGTTGGGCCATAGGTTGGACTCAATAGACCTGTGTCTTTTTCAACTTAATCTACTATGAAACCATAGAATCCTATGGATGCCACATGAAAGAACTGTATTACATGGATCTCGAATTAAGCCACAAGCTCGAGACCTTAGACCTTAATGTTGACATATATTGGCACCTATTGAGTTATTTTTCTAAAATCGCATACCATTACATTTCCTATTGCCAGTTTGAGAATGAAGCTCAACGCATAGTGTTAAATGTCTATATATACCTTCTGTTACACACAGCGCTGTGCTATTCATGGTATTAAGAATCCACCTGTTCATAGAGTCAATATCAGTGAACAGTGGACCCCAATTTCATTTAAATAATAAGCTAAATCTGTCCATAGGTCACAGACCACAATTTTACCCACATTAATACTCAAACTGGACTAGTTTTGTGGCCTAAACCATTTCAAACACTTCTCATAGACCAACATGAGACACCATCATGAAGACCCAACCCCAGTTCGACCCTGCCCAATCGTGTGTGTTGTCTAACCAATTGAATCTTTTATATCCCACAGTCTTGAGATGATTGACTGGATGGCAGTGTCACAATTCACAACGCAGCCTCTGCCTTGGGCTGCGACGTGTTCGTTCCTGCTCTGCTATCACTGCTGTCTTTCTAGTATACCTACCCGTCAAGGTTCCTGTCCCTTCTACAGCAAGCGTATGTGTCCGACAGCGGTGCCCGCCGGCACTTAGTACTCACCAACCCTCTCTCCTGTTTCCTGGCGTCCTGTGTGCGTGCTGGGGCCTATTAAGGTGCATACGGCACTGCTCTGTTATTTAAAGGAACAGTGTCCCAATTACCTGGCCAGTGACCTTCGACCTTCTGGCGTATAAGTAACTTCCTGTCCTTGCTCCAGCGTCACTTCATTGTTGTCTATCAGAGCTCCTGACCTGCTCCTGGGTTCTTCTGTTCCAGAGTTAGCCTCTGAGATTCCTGAAGTCAGTTCGTTACAGTCCATCAGAGCTCCTGAACTCCTGGCTGCCGCTATCTGCTGTTAATGCACCTGTGTTTATTCCTGTTCTTGCCGTTGCACCAGTCCCATTATACCTGCTATATTCCTGCCGTTGCATCAGTCCATTAATTCCTGCTGTTCCTACTGCTGTACCAGTCTGCTACCCTCCTGGGACCTGTAGTCCTCCTATGGCTATACACCTGCTACCATCGCTTCCAGTGTCCGGTGTCACTGTCCTGCACTTTGGCTGTCACCACGAGTTGAATACCATCTAGATTCACGGTGGCCCAGAAGATCCACAATACCCGGTGTTCCACAGTGTCAGCCCTAACCGACCCAAAGTACATTACAGGCAGCTTATATTATATTCTCACTTTTAATGCAGTAACCTACATAATGACCATTATAGGAATTATCGCCATGTTTATCGTCATCCAGCTGGATGGCCCTCTGAAGACGCCCATGTATTTCTTCTTAGATTGTCTATCTTTATTAGACATCTGTTTCACTATGGTCACCCTTTCGGCTATGCTGGTCTGTGCCATCACAAGGAACAGGAGGATATCCTTCTACAGATGTTTAATACAGCTTTAATTATTCATCTCTTCGGGAGCTTCTGAAAGTGCCCAAATCCATGACATCACACTTGGCCATGCCTTGAGCCCACCTCAAGCACACCGTTATTATGATGCCACTTATGTCTGGACACTGACAGCCTTTAGCCTACAAGACTATGTGCCAGGGAGCCTTTGGCTCCATTCTCCATCATTGTTTTTAACTGTTTGCACATCCTAGAAACACACAAACAGTTAAATAAATAAGCAAAGCTACCAAGGGATCCAGGATATTTTTTTATGTATTCCTGGGATATTCATACATCACTTGGGGCCCCTATACTTGTGGGGCCCCCGGGCAACTGCCTAGTGTACCCAGTGGAATAGATGGCCCTGCTGCTCAACTGCATTCATGTTCTGAAGATGTACACATAGTTGACAATCAGTGCTGACCTTGGGGTCCACGGCATGTGCCCTTGATTACCAGGACATACCTCTTACTGTTCAGGACAATAGGACAGTCCCTGGAATCTGTGACTGTCCTGTTGGATCCAGGATGGTTGGAAGGCATGAAGCATTTGTGAGTGGGGAAGGAGGAACTCCATCATTGAAGACTTTTCTTTCTATGAAACTTTAATCTTGGGGGCTTGGTCCGGGCCCTCCCATACACATGGCTGGCCACTGTTGATTCAGGTGGATTCACTGAAGATGTTCCAGACCTCAAATAGCAGCACCACCTGTGCTATCCTGATGGAGGCCCTGGTCTCATCATAGACAATTTATTTCATATTGGAACTATCCTGGAGATCAGCTGATGGTCTTGGTCCTTGCACCTCTCACAAACAGTTGATTTTGCTGGGGGAAGTAGCAACCAACCAGATCTTTCCCATGCAGTGGCTCTGCAGGTGACACGTAGTATGCCAGGGTAACCATTCAGAGGATGCCTATTAAGGTGACTTTTCTAAGAAAAACCCCAAGTAAATCTTAAATTTTTTTTCAATCTCCCCATTTCTGAAAACACGAGGGATGCGCCAAGACGGGGGGCCCCCTTTTATTTTTGGTCCATATACCAATTGGGTATACAGTGAGGGGCTGCCTGATGGGGACAATTCTTTTTTCGGGAATTTTTAAAATCAGAGAAAAACCCAAATTTTTTTAATTTCATGTTTTTATGTTACACACAATTTTTATAAGAATTTTTGGTTATGTTTTTTAATTTTCCATCTTACTATCAATAATTTTAAGAGATCCTGAAATCTTGCAGTTCTCACTTTGGCCATTTAGTCACTAATAATGCCCAAACACACCCCTTTTCTGTAAAAAAAAATTTTTTAAAGGCAGTCTTCCTCATTATCAACACGGGCAGGTTTAAACACTCCCCGGGGGATTCCAATTTTTAAATAGATAAACCATTTCCCACCATTTCCAATTTGGGGAGATGTCACAGCTCCCCCTCTCACCCCCCTGCACACTGACTTCTTCCCAGGTCACAGAGCATGCCCACAAAATTTCCCCTATAGAAGTCAAGGGGTCTGTCCTGTTCACAGGCTCCTATGCCCAAAGTGGGCTCCCTGAAAAGCTTTCTTTTAAAAATGCTTTTTAAAAGCAGCTCGGGTTTAAGGGTGGTCCCCCCAATGGGCCCTAAAAGAAGAAAGAATTAAAAAAATCTAAAATTCAAAAAATAAAAACGGCCAAGAAGAAAAGATGAGGGGATAAAAGAATCTTTTTTATAATTAGAAAAGAAAAAATATTATGACAGTTTCCCCTTTTTAACCCCTTCCCAAACATTGGGGTATGCATAGCCCTAGGGGGAAGTGATTTTCCCCAAAGGGGACGTATGATAGGGCCCTGGCGATCGGCGGGTTTGGGGGCGGCCGGCCCCAATCGCGACATGGAACCAGCGGAAAATTACCCCCGGCTTATGCCCCATCCCCCCCGGCCGGGACCTTGGGGGGTAAAAAAGCACCCTTACCGCAGCCTGTCAGGGCCGGGGAAATTTAATTGAAGGCGCGGGGGCAGGGGGGGAGTGAGCTCCTCTGTTTTATGTTCGGCAAAAGGAAGGGGCAGAGTTTTTTTGCCGCCCCCGGCCCGTCCCCTTACCGGCCCCGCCGGGATTTTTCCCTTGAAAGCATCCGGGTAGTTGGGACGTCCCCATCCCCAAAATTTGCATTTTTGGGGCTGGTTTTAAATTTGTTGCCATGGGGGACCTCTGCACAGCAGTAACGCTGTGCAAGATCGCCTCTTCAAACGGGAAATTTTAATTTTTGCTTTTCCCCAGTGGGGAAATTTTGGGGTTACAAACCTCACGGGGGGAAAAGAAAAAAAATTATTAAAGAATTTAAAAAAAAAAAAAAAATTTAAAAACAAAAACCCCAAAAAAAAAAAATTTAAAACCTGTACACTGCCCTTTTCCCCTTTCCCAAACCCCGCCAAAAAAGGAAAAAAATAAAAAATAAATTTTTGGAAATTTTTTAACGACCCCCCCTTTTAAATTTTTATTTTAAATTAAAACCCGAAAGGGGTGAACCCCTTTAAAAAACAAAAACAAAAAAAACAGTCACAGAAATTGGGATTTTTTACACCCCTGCAGCACAAAAAAGGGAAATTAAAAAAGCAAAAAAAAAAATATAAAAATGCCAAAGTTGTCCCAATTAAAAAATGTATTTTCACCCCTAAAAAAAAAAGCCCTTTACACGTCTCTGTATACGGAAAAAAAAAAAATTTTAGGGGTTTCCAGAAGAAAACCCGATGCATAAAATATTATTTAACACAAAAAAACTTTTTTTTTTTTTTTTTAAAAGTGTTTCCCAAAATTTAAAAAAAACTATTAAATAGGTAGGCCGAAATTTGTATCGACCCGAGATTTAAAACCCTAACTGGTCATGGTTACTGCATTTTTTGGAGCTTTTGTTAAAAATAAAAATAAAAAAAAATAATGGGATTGCAGTATTTTCTTCCCCCCTGTTTTAAAAAAAACGGATTTAAAACTGATCAAAAAGTTTGGGCCCCCAAAAAAATGATCCCAATAAAAACGTCAATTTCACCCCGCAAAAAAAGCCCCTAAACAGCCCCGTCCCACAAAAAAAAAAAAAAGTTATGGCTCTAAGGACTATGGCGATAAAAAAAAACGTTTTTTCCTTTTTTGAAAAAAAGGGTTTTTATTGGGGTTAAAAGCAAGTAACACAAAAAAAAAATGAAAATTTTGGGTATCGTTGTAATTTATCGACCTTTGCTGAGTAATACTAGCATGTCAGTTTTAAAATGCACGGTAAACCGTTTTGAAAAAAATAAAAATAAAAAACCAAACCAGGAAGGGTTGTATTTTGTTAAAAATGCCTCAAAAAAAAACCTTAAAAAAAAGTGATCAAAGGGGGGTTTTATGCCCCCCATTGGTAAAAAATAAAAAGTCAACTTCACCCCACAAAAAACAATCCCTAACCAGCTCCGTATACAAAAAATGAAAATGTTATGGCTATAAGAACGGGAAAACTTTAAAGCAATTTTTTATAGCCCTATTTCTATTGTCTAAAAGAAATTTAAAACAAAAAAAAAAACAATATAAAATCTATACCCTTTTGCAATTGTCCGACCCCATAGTAAAGATTTTCCTTATTTTACTGCACGGCGAACGCTGAAAAATTTAAAACCCCAAAAAAAAAACAATGGTGGAACTGGGGGGTTTTTTCCCTCATTTTTTTTAGCCCAATGAAAAAAAAAAAAAAAATTTGTAACCCCTGTGCCCCCAAAAAATGAAAAATTTACACCCCTAGATGAGATCTATTTGGGGGGAAAAAAAAAAGGGGGTTTTTTCCCTTTTGGTTTTTTGGGGTTTGTAAAGGGGGCCCCCCCCCCCCCCCCAAAAAAAACCCCCCCCCCGGGCCCCCCCCAAAAAAACCCCCTTTTTTTGGGGAAAGGGAAAAAGGGGGGAAAAAATTTTTTTTTTTTTAAAAACCCTTTTAAAAAAAAAAAAATTTTTAAAAAAAATTTTTTTAAAAAAAAAATTTTTTTTTTCCCCCCCAAAAAAAATTTTTTTTTTGGGGGCCCCCCCCCAAATTTTAATTTTTTTCCTGGGGTTTTTTGGGGAAAAAGGGGGTTTTTTTGGGGGGGGGAAAAAAAGGGGCCCCAAAAAAAAAAAAAAAAGGGAAAAAAAAACCCCCCTTTGGGGGGGTTTTCCCCTTTTTTGGGGAAAAAATTCCCCCAAAAAAAAAAAAAAAAAATTTTTTAAAAAAATTTCCTTTTTTTAAAAAAAAATTTTTTTAAAATTTTAAAAAAAAAATTTTTTTTTTAAAAAAATTTTTTTTTTAAACCCCCTTTTTTTTTTAAAAAAAAAATTTTAAAATTTTTTTTTGGGGGGTTTTTAAAAAGGGGGGGGGTTTTTAAAAAATTTTTTTAAAAAAAAAAAGGGAAAAAAAATTTAAAAAAAAAAAAAAATTTTTTAAAATTTTTTAAAAAAAAAAATTTTTTTTTTCCCCCTTTTTTAAAAAAAAAAAAATTTTTTAAAAAAAACCCAAAAACAAACCCAAAATTTTTTTTAAAAATTTTTGGGTGGCCCCCCTTTTGGGGGGGGAGTTTTTTTGGAAATTTTTTTTTTTTTTTAAAAAAAAAATTTTTTTAAAATTTTTTTTTTTAAAATTTTTTTTTCCCCCAAAAAAATCCCAACCCCAAAAAAAAAATTTTAAAAGTTTTCCCCCCCAAAAAAAAAAAATGGGGTTTTTAAAAAAAAAAGGGGGGAAAAAATTTTAAAAAAATTTTTTAAATTTTTGGGGGTTTTTTTAAAAAATTTAAAAAAATTTTTTTAAAAAAAAAATTAAAAAATTTAAAAAATTTTGGGGGTTTTAAAAAAAAATTTTTTTTTTTAAAATTTTTCCCTTTTTTTAAAATTTCCCCCCCGGGGCCCCGGGAATTTTTTTTAAAAAAAAAGGGGGAAAACCCTTTAAAAGAAAAAAAAAACCCTTTCCGGGGGCCCAAAAAAAAAAAAAAAAAAAATTTTTTTTCCCTTTTAATTTTTAAAAAATTTAAAAACCCCGGGGGGGGAAAGGAAACCCCGGGGAAAAAAAAAAAAAAATTTTTTTCCCCCAAAAAAAAAAAATTTTTTTTTTTTTTTTAAATTTTAAAAAAAAAAAAAAAAAAAAACCCTTAAATTAATTTAAAAAAAAAAAAGGGAAAATTTTTTTAAAAAAATTTTTTTTTTTTGGCCCTTTTTTTAAAAAATTTAAAAAAAATTTTTAAAAAAAAAAAAAAAAAAAAAAATTTTGGGGTTTTAAAAAAAAAAATTTTAATTTTTTTTTTAATTTTTTTTTTTTTTTTTAAAAAAAAAAATAAAATTTTTTTTTTTTTTAAAAAAAAAAGGGGGGGGGCCCCCCCTTCCCCCTTTTTTAAAAAAAATTTTTTTTTAAAATTTTTTTAAAAATTTTTTGGAAAAAAAAATTTTTAAAAACCCCCCTTTTTAAAAATTTTCCCAAAACCCATTTAAAAAAATTTTTTTTAAAATTTTTTTTTTTAAAAAAAATTTTTTTTTTTTTTTTTTTAAAAAAATTTCCCTTTTTTTAAAAAAAGGAAAAAAATTTTTTCCCCCGGGGGGGAAAAAAGGGGGCCCCCCCTTTTTTAAAAAACCTTTTTTTCCCCCCCCTTTTTTTTTTGTATTAAACGGGGTTTTTTTTTTTTCCCCTTTTTTTTTTTAAAAAAAAAAAACCCAAAGGGTTTTTTTTTTTTTTTTGGGGTTTAAAAAAAGGGGGTTTTTTGGGGGGGAAAAAAAACCCAAAAAAGGAAAAAAAAAATTTTTTAGAAAAATTGGGTTTTCCCCCCCCCCAAAAAAAAAAAAAAATTTTTTTGGGGCCCCCCAAAATTTTTTTTAAAACCCCGGGGGGATGTTAAATTTTTATTTTAAAAACCCCCGGGGGCCCCCCCCTTTTTTGGGGGTTTTTGGGGGGTTTTTTTTAAAAAAAAAAAATTTTTTTTCCCGGTTTTTAAAAAAAAATTTTAAAAAATTTTTTAAAAAAAAATTTTTCCCCTTTAAAAAATTTTAAAACCAAAACCTTTTAAAAAAAATTTTTGGGGGGGTTTGGGGGGGGGGAAAAAAAATTTTTGGGTTTTTTTTTTTTGGGGGAAAATTTGGAAAAGATGGGGGCCCCCCCCCCCCCGGGGGGTTTGGGGGTTTTTTTTTAAAAAAATTTTTTTTTTGGGGGGGGTTTAAAAAAAAAAAAGGGGGGAAAAAGGTTTTAAAAATTTTTTGGGGGGGGGGTTTTTTTTTAAAAAATTTTAAAAAAAATTTTTTTTCCCCCGGGGGGGGGGCCCAAAAAAATTTTTTGGGTTTTTGGGGAAAAATTTTTAAAAATTTTAATTTGGGTTTTTTTTTTCCCCCTTTTTTTTTTTTTTTTTTTTTAATTTAAATTGGGGGGTTTTTTTTCCCCCCTTTTTTGGAAAAAAAAATTTTTTTTTTTTTTTTTTAAACCCCCTTTTTTTTTAAAAAAAAAAATTTAAAAAAAAAATTTTTGGAAAAATTTTTCCCCTTTTTAAAAAATTTTTTTAAATTTTTTTTTTGGGAAAAAATTTTTAAAAAGGAAAATTTTTTTTTCCCCCAAAATTTTTTTTTCCAATTTAAAAAATTTTTTTTTAAAACCCCTTTTTTTTCCCCCAATTTAAAAAAAATTTAAATTTTTTTTAAATTTTAAAATTTTTCCCCAAAAAAAAAAGGTTTTTTTTTTTAAGGGAAAAATTTTTTCCCCCGGGGAAAAAATTTTTTTTATTGGGGCCCCTTTAAAAAATTTTTTTCTTAATTATAAAGCCAGTTGGTCACACTGGATATTATTTATGGGTATCAGAGTGCAGGGGGCTGAAAACATATGCATGCCACACTTTTCAGTCTTTTCATTTGAAAGCATTTGGAAAAGCATGGAACATTTTCTTTACCCTTCACATATACGTGCTACTCTGTGTTCCTTTATCACATAAAATATCGGTAAAATACATTTAAGTTTGTGGCTCAATGTTTAAAAATTAAGAATCGTTCAAGGAGTATGAAGACTTTTGCAACCAACTGTATAAGTTAGGAGGCATATTGAGGTACAGAATGATAAAACCCAGGGGTGCTACTTAACAGAACTGTATTGCATGAATTCTAAATACAGTCACATGCTTGAGGTCTTAGCTTGGCTAGACAATCTATATAAAAACTGTTAATTTGGAGTAACATTTGCGCCCAATGAGATGTCTTTTGATGTAATTTTTATCCAAAATAGCTGAGCATCAAAGTCTCCGTTGATGTTCTTATAAGCTCCATGGTTGGTGTAATGTGTTTTGAATACCTATACAACTTCTATGTTGCACACAGGGTCATGCTATTCATGGTATTGAGGGTATAGAGGTCCACAGAGTTGTTGTCAGTCAAAATTTTGCTCACAATTTTCTTGAATAAGCTCAATCTTCCTAAAAGTCATAGTCCAGAATTGTATCAATATTAACACTTCAACTTGACTACTTTTGTGTCCCAAACTATTTTAAACGGTTCTACTAGGCGAGTGTTTGGTGTGCGAGACCATCATGAAGACCCAACTTTTTTTCCCCACAGTTACAAGATAATTGACGGATGGCAGCTCGTAATAATAATTCTTTGGACTATTTTATCCTCTCAGGATTTTCAGAAGGCAAGGTTGTATTCTCAATTTTAACTGCAATAATCTATGTGATGACCATTTTGGGAAATTTAGCTGTATTTAGCATCATCCAGGTGGACAACCATCTCAAGACACCCATGTATTTCTTCTTCAGTTGTCTATCCTTATTAGACGTCTGTTTCTCTACGGTCACCCTCCCGGCTGTGTTGGTCAATGCCATCACTGGGAACAGGAGGATTTCCTTCCATAGATGTTTCACACAGCTTTTTTTCTTTGTCTGTTTTGGAGGATCTGAATGTCTTCTTCTAGGAGCCATGGCTTATGACCGATATGTAGCCATATGTAACCCTTTGCGTTACCATGTTGTTATGAATAAGAGGTTCTGCTCAGGTTTTGTTGTTGGGTGCTTGGTCTGCGGGTTGGTAAATGCTGTGTTTCATACCTTGATGACCTTGAAGCTGACCTTCTGTGGAGATCATCATATCCACCATTTCTTCTGTGATGTCCTTCCAATGTTGGATGCAGCTTGTGTTGACATCCAGAGCAGCCTAGTGGTGTTACATGTGGTCACTGTGTTTATAGCGCTCTCTCCTTTTCTACTTGTCATGAATTCCTACATACATATAATTTCCTCCATTTTGAAAATCCGCTCCTCAGATGGAAGACAGAGAGTCTTTTCGACATGTTCCTCACACCTCATAGTTGTCATTGTTTTCTACATAACTTCTATGTTTAATTATAATATACCAATTTCAGGAGACTCCTTCATTGTTGCCCGTGTGTCATCTACTCTGTATTGTTCTGTTCCTCCTTTGTTGAATCCTATCATCTACAGCCTGAGAAATAAGGATGTGAAGACAGCCTTGAAGAGAGTACTTGAGATGCTACAGATGGTACAGTTTACTGTTTAGTTGGCTAAGTTTAATAAGAAAAAAAAATCACTAAAATCACCAATGTACAAAAAATACATTCTTACTAAAAAACAAAAAACAAAACAAATATGCTCCATAAATTTAGTATAGCAGCATCCATAGTAACCTGTACTATAAAATAAAGATGTTCTTGCCCCTCACCATAAATAAAAAAGTAAAATCAATGCAAAAAGAATGTAAAGCCATCAAAAAGTCATATGTACTACATATCAGTGGAGAGTAATAAAAAGCTATGACTCTTGGAAGGGGGAATGAAAAAACGATTGCTGAAGCTAGAAAGGGTTAAACAATTGGTGTAATCATACAGTGAAGGAAACAATTTTTTGATCTCTTACTGATTGTGTAAGTTTGCCCACTGACAAAGATATGAACAGTCTATAATTTTAAAGGTAGGTTAATTTTTAACATTGGGAGACAGAATATCCAAAATAAAACCAGAAAATCACATTGTATAAATTATATAAATTTATTTGCATTTTGCAGTGAGAAATAATTATTTGATCCCTCTGGCAAACAAGACTTAATACTTGGTGGCAAAACTCTTGATGGCAAGCACAGCAGTCAGATGTTTTTTGTAGTTGATGATGAGGTTTGCGCACATGTCAGTAGGGATTTTGCTCCACTCCTCTTTGCAGGTTATCTCTAACTCATTAAGATTTTGAGGTTTTCGCTTGGCAACTCAGAGCTTCAACTCCCTCCATAAGTTTTCTATGGGATTATAGTCTGGAGACTGGCTAGGCCACTCCATGACCTTAATGTGCTTCTTTTTGAGCCACTCCTTTGTTGCCTTGGCTGTATGTTTTGGGTCATTGTCTTACTGGAAGACCCAGCCACGACCCATTTTTAATTTCCTGGCCGAGGGAATGAGATTGTCTCTCAGGATTTTACGGTACATGGCTCCATCCACTATCCCATTGATGTGATGTAGTAGTCCTGCGCCCTTAGCAGAGAAACACCCCCAAGACATAATGTTCCCACCTCCATGCTTGACAGTGGGGACAGTGTTCTTTGGGTCTTGAGCAGCATTTCTCTTCCTCCAAACACGGCGAGTTGAGTTAATGCCAAAGGGCTCAATTTTTGTCGAATCTGACCACAGCACCTTCTCCCAATCACTCACAGAATCATCCAGGTGTTCAATGGCAAACTTCAGACGATACCTCTATATTATGGTCATACGGTTACTTTAACTCCTTACAGTCATTTAAAGTATGAGTACCTCCTGATGGCAGCTGGTAGTAGCACGGGATGGAGCTGGCTCCATTCTGTGTGTTTAGCCCTTTAGACACTGTAGCAAACATAGCCGTGGCATCTAAATGAATGAGAAGTGGTGCTGCGCACAGTTTCTCACTTCGTTCGGGCCCTCGCATGGAGGTCACGGGGTACTAGTCGGTTAGCATGGCAGTTGGAAGCCTGGTGAAAGCTTAAGTAGTAAAAACACCATATTGCTACACCCTTTTGCATTGATTGAGACCCCTAGTGGTTAAGCACCATAGGGGGACTCAAAGTTAAAGTAAAAAATAAAACTAAAAAATGTTTTAAAGTTTAAAAAAATAAAATATTAGTGGCATTTACCAGTAAACAGGTAAATTGCAGAAATATACAGTTTTTCATAACGGTCAGTACACCCCTCACACTTATTGTAAATATTCTATTATATCATTACCTGGGACAACACAGAAGATCTGACACTTTGATACAATGGAAAATACTCAGTGTGCAGCTTATGTAATAGTGTAAATTTGGTGTGCCCTTAAAATAACTCAAAACACAGTCATCAATGTCTAAACCACTGGCAACAAAAGTGAAAATGAACAAATTGCGCCCAATTTGCCATTTTCCTTCCGTGGTGTCATGTGACTCATTAGTGCTACAAGGTCTCAGGTGTGAATGAGGAGCAAGTGTGTTAAATTTGGTGTTATCACTCTCACACTGTCTCACACTGGTCTTTGAAAGTTCAACATGGCCCCTAATGGCAAAGAACTGTCTGAGGATCTGAAAAAAGAATTATTGCTCTACATAAAGATGGCCGAGGCTATAAGAAGTTTGCAATTCACAGAACCAATTTTTAGATTAGAGAATTGAAAAACTCAGATACTACAAAGAGATTTTCCATAAAGTAGCAATCAACACATAAACAGCACATGCATCCCATTAGAGAATATTAAATATCACTTTTAATAGATATGTATTAAAACATGTGAAAAAGGAAAATGCTAATTACACCCTATTATTTCCCCTAACAAAATCTGCAAAACAGGGCACTCGCGCTGGAAAGAGCGGCCCTGTGCACGTACCGTTCTATTAAAGGCAAGCAAACCCTATTTTATCCCTAATATTAATAACAAAGGAATTATTGGCAAAATACAGCTCACGGTCATATAGCACTATAGATAATGAAAAATGCTAATTGACTAGTTTATTTGCCCTGGCCATGAATCATCTGTATTTCTTCTGCACTGTGTAACTATCATTTTATGATGATGTGGTCATCACCGGTTGTTGCTGTTGGTTATCTAAATCCATTGTGTGTGGTGCCTCCATTATCTCTATAATGCCACAGAAATCATGTTTGATGCTTAAAGTGGTATGTCCCGTGGTGCAATTCAGTCCTGGTCAATATGGTATAAATTTTGAGATCACCCATTTTTCCATCTTTTATTACTAAGTCATATTTTTCATGTTATGAAGTGAAGTATATTGCAAATTCCTATAACTGTTTTTCTAGCTGTAGCTATCTTGTAACTTTATACTGTATATCTTACTGATGATTCCTCAATTGCTTTCCCTGATGAAATCAAATATTATTAGGGGAAACACGTTGGTTGCAAGAGGTTACTTTATCAATATTTTAAGCTTGTTTGTAGGAGATTGGTTACAAGAAATGACTGTTAATATTTGGAGATTAGTTATAAGGTAAGTGGTTGCAAGAGTGGTCATAAAAGGTTATTTAATACATTATATGTCAATTAGCATTTTTATTACTAGAGGCTATTTGACGTAAGCGTTTTTTCCAATAATTTTTTATTTTTTTTGGGGGAAAAATGGGTTTTTTATTCCTTTAGGGAAAGATACGTGCATGGGGCCGCCCTTTTCGTGACATTCCCACTGCTGGGGTTAGGGTTTTTTTTAAGGGCAACAATAAAGTATTATAGTGAAGAAATTTTACTTGACACGTCATCGAGTCGATATCGATATGGGCAATTATCAAAATTTTCCGATGCGATAAAATTTTATTGCCGATGACCATTAAAAACTAGGGGAAAAGGAAAAACACCTTCATTTCACCCAACGGGCGGAAAGCTGAAATTAACATCCACAACAGCAAAGGGATATGCTACATTTTTATAAAAACACATTTGGTTATAAAGGGCACAGAAAAAAAGTCAAGACCATTCACTATCCCGTTTTGCACCACAGCATACCCTTAAAAACCTGCATCCCCCCCAAAAAATTTAAAAAGTGCCAGAAGCATCGATTTGAACCCTCTTTTTTACTTGAACGGGACATTGATACCCTGTCCGGAACGCAGCATGCCCCTTAAACCTATCTGACCTACGATTAAAAAGTGCCAGAAAAAGGAGTCTATCAACCACCAATTTTAGTTGAACGGACATTGATATCCCTGTCTGTACCGCAAAAAGACCTTAAACCTGCTGACCCACAATTTAAAAGTGTCGGAAAGGAATTTTTTAAACCCACCATTTTAGTTAACTGGACATTGACTATACCTGCCCTGGAAACCTCACTGTTAAGTTTTCCCTGTACCTCCCTTGTACAATTCAAGGTTTTTTTGTATCACTATTTGACATGCAATTTTTAGTACTTTTAATTCAAAAAAACATTTTTAAAATGGGATGGAATCCCCCCATGCCCTTTGATTCCTTTTTTTAATTGTTTAAAAGGGGTTTCTCACTACGGGGATGCAGCTATTTTAAAGATCTTCAAAAACAAGTCATTTTGCTATTCCCCTTAATGTCCACCTTTTCCTGTTTTTGACCACCATCACCCTTACCCACTTTTGACAATTGTAAAAACAAATGTCTGTTAAAAACCACATTTTTTAGAATAGGACCTGTAGTATAGCTCATTTCAAAGCACATGACCCAAAAAATTATAAAAATGACTTCTCAGCCACTTTTAAAAAATTGTAGGGAGAAATTCCACTTAGAAGCCACATTTCGTTCCAAAGGACCATGATTAAGCTGTACCACAGCAACATAACCTCAAAACCAGACAATGCAAAAAATTCAAAAGATAAAGTGAGTAAATGGAATAGGGTTTTTTGTCATAAACCCTTTGGGTGTTTTTTTACAGTCTCCCCCCCCAGCAAAACCACAAAAGACTTTTGGGAACTGAGAAAAAAAATTGCAGCGAAAATGATCTTTTTAAAAAAAACATTTTTCAAGAGGACCATTTCTGTTTAAAAGGGGAATGTGAAGTAACCAGCAAAAAATCGGTGACCTCGGCAATTGGGAGCCAAAAACATCACAGAATCCATGCCTGATTCATCTTGATGAAAGTAAAAACGATCCACATTTCTGTGGAAAGGCCGAGCGTTTGTCTTAATGACCCCTCCAGCTGTGCTGAAGGTCCACTCAGATATGATGCGGCTCCCTGGGCAGGAAACACCTCTATGGCGGGGGAAAACGAGCTGGGGCCTTTCACCATTTTGGATACCCAAAGTCAAGGGGGTCCAAAAACACATCCAAAACATCGGTTTGAGAGCAGATACTGCACCATTTTTAAGGTGGTCTCTTTTGTTTTGTATTGTGCCCTGCATTACATGCTTGGGTGAGGGGGTAAATAAAGATTGCCAGAGGTCCCCATTGGGTTTTCTGCCACATTGCCTGCTGCTGCTGCTACCTATTTTGGCACTCTACTGCTGTCACGCCGACGTTGTTCTAAAAAACCGTGCTTTGAAGAACTAAAGCGACAAACGATGTCTCCTTTTGACAATCCCAAGGTCTCCTTTTCCTAATTTTACTCTCTTTTTGGGGTGGGGGAAGGGGAAAGTGGATTTTTTGTTTTGTACCGGGGATCGAGGAGGGGGGCCACCCATAACTTTTGTTCTTTTTGAGGGCCCTTTAATCGAGGATCATGTTGGAGGAAAGGGAGCACCCAAAGCACTTATGGAAAGAGGGACCTTTTTTTGATTTCCCAAGCCCGGGGTCGGGGGACACTAGCAAACTGATTTTCCCTCATTTTCCCTCCCCGCCCAAATTCGGCCAACCTCTTTCCAAGGGCGGGGACTCATAACGTCGGGTGTCCGGGAAAAAACCTCCCCCCCTCCGCTTCCCCCGGAAAAGCTTAAACACCCCTGACTTGCTTCAAAAGATGCCCCCTGAAGCTGTTCGCCCCCTTGCACTAGCCCGGGACCCCCAAACCACTGCCTAATGAAGACTGATAAAATTGTAAACGCGGGCCTTTGGATCGGCGGAGAAAAAGGGCTCCTTTCCCCGCATCTGTATCCATCCCTCCTCCGCCCGCCGCGGGACCTGATTTTTCAGATGTCCAACATCTTCCAGAACAAAGATCACCAAAATGCTCATGCTAAAAGGGGCATTGCCGCCGACCATTTTGGGGGCTTCTTCAAAACGGGGAAAGAATGGTGCAGACTCTTTCCCCCTGCCTCCACTCTCGGTGGCTCAACACCCCGAGTCCGCCCCGCTGCTTTCGGGCCATGGCCCTTTCCCGTATGCGAAATGGCATTGTGCGCTCCCAAAAACGCGGGAGCAGGGGGGGTGGAATTCCACGGTTGACCGTCAACAATGAGATGTTAGGGGGACCCCAAGCACGCTGCAAACCCAGCGGGATGAAGAGGGTGCGAAGGGGAAGTGCGAACCAGACCTCAGCCTTCCTCACAGGCAGTCCAGACCCGGTAGCCTTTAGAAATTTTCGGGAGACAAGTTCATGACATTCCAGAGGGGAGTCTCCAGCCTCCCGATCTTAAGGGCAAGCAGATTTCGACCGTTACCCGCACACCACCTTCCCTGGCACAAGGTTCTTCACCCAGCAGTGCTCGCCCTCGTTGCGGAGAGCCGTCCACAGCTCCGACCTGTGTGTGGGCGGGCTCCAAGACACATTCATTTTAACATGGCCTGGTTTCTTTGGCACGTGATGCCACCAAGACCCGGGAAAAACCCTGCACCATCCCCCGGTTTCGAAAGTGTGCGCCAGCCTGAGAGCCACCGTCACCCCAAGATATCCACCCACTCACCCTGAGTTTTCCAGAGAATAGGGGCCTTGGCGTCTTTCTACCAGTTCCGGTGTCAATGGGGTTTTTTTCCGGGCACAGATGCAGACACGCGCTTGAAATTTAGATGACAGTGGCTGGCCAGGGCAGGGACGGCTTTTCTGGGAAAGAAATGCCTGCTCGGCATCTGGGATTGGGGGCAGGCAAGGGCCATGACCTGGAAACAAAGGCTGGCTGCTAGACTGGCCGCTGTTCGGGGTGCAGGTCGTCAAACGGGGAAGAGAATGGGTAATGGGGTCTGGTGGTGTGGGGGTACTCGGGCGACGGTGGAGGGTGAACGGGGGCTGAACCCTGTCAGACTCTGAGAGACAGGGGCCTAGGGAAAGCTTTTTGGTAGCAGAGGGGGAGGGGCAAGACAGAGGTGTGACTGGTTGGAAGCCCGGGATCGGGTGGCCTTTTTTTTGGGCCCAAGTGTTCTCTCCATTTTTTAAACCCTGCATTCGCTGCATGGACTAGACATGTTTTTGGGGGTTAAAACCTAAGATTTTGCCTCTACTGATGCGTTACGGCAAAGGCGGGATTGACATTCTGGGTGAATCAGAGGCTTGCTCAAAGAAAAAATTTACCAAGGAAATTCCAGGGATTTAAGGTATTTTACAACTTTTTTTTTCATTCCCCACAAGATAGCTTAAAGCATTAAAAATGCCTTTAACGCTATCTTTTGGAGGAATGAAAAAAAAGTTCGTGAAAAACCTAAAAACCGCTGGAATTTCCTGGTGAATTTTCGGTTTTAAATAAGAGCGAAACGGCAGCTCTCCAGGGGAAAAGGGGGTAACACGAGCAAGCAGTAGCAACAGCTGAAAACAACGACCAGGAAGGAAAAAAAACCCAGATAAGAACATCGGGTGAAGGGGAAGCGGGAGTCTTAATTTCTTGTTGGACTATTTCTCAAAGAAGGCCCAGGTTGAGAGGTCCGGACCTTTTTTTACGCGATAAGCAGGAGCGGGGTTTCCCTGATCTGGGTGGCGGAATCATCTCACGGACTTCTGCACCGCCCTTCCCTTTTTTTTAGGGGGGAACCGTACTGCACACCCCCCGCTTTTTCCCCTCGTCAGGATAAATTCGCAAGCAAATTCTGCTGAAAAGACCCCTTGGATCCGCAATTCTCATCATTATCCAAACAACACAGGGGACTTGGGCCCTGACATTTGCTCCAGAGCTGCGGGCTACAACAACAGGGGTTGCCGACCGCCCCGGGATTTTGCCAATTTGGGATCAAATAACTGGGCGTCAAGCAGACAAAACCCTCTTTTTTTGGGCCCCTTATCTTTTAACATGCCTTCTACCCCAACCCATTTTTGTCATCAAAGAGGGCTTCAGAAAAGGGTTATCCACAGTGGTGGATACACATTGACATTGGGGGTGCCTTCGCTTTATTTGGACGATGCGACAAAGCTGAGGACGGGCATTTGGCCGTGCTGGGGGAGAGAGTAAGACTGCTGCATGCAGGTTGCATTAACCACGGGGAACAGATTGGGGACACTGTTTTTTACTGAGATTCACAGGGCCCTGACCCAGCGATGAACCTGATGGTCAGCAACCGACATCCGCTTGCATGCGTGTTTTTTGCCAAAACTGGAAGGAGCCCTCCTTGTACCCCCTACCACCATGTCCCACACCCCTCTTGCTCGCTTACCAACTGTATTTCGCTCCATGTTCAAAAGATAGAAATTTTAAAAAAGATGAAGATTTTTTTACAGTTCTTATTAAAAAACGGCAAAAACCACTATTTTAAATCCCCTAATTTCCCACAGCAACTAGGGTTAAAACTGAAAGGTTTTAGCGAATACCTTGAAATGCGGTCGGTGGAAAACCTAAGACAAAATCAACATGTTCTTCCTCACCCCGGATTTACAACCCCAATAGGACTAGAATTGGGTAGTTTTCAACAAACTACTACAAGTGCGCTATCTGCGCCAAACTGAGATTCATTGATGCAAAAAAAATATTTAAAAGTTTCACGGATGAAAAGGCGGTTTTTTTTAGTAATGACAAACAAACAGTTGCTAAATTGTCGACCCAAAGGGCATTTGAAAAAAAAACGCCGCACCCCTCAATACAGCTATTTAAAAAATTATAAGGATAACAAAAGGTGGTTTTCCACCCAAAAAATACACCAACTTAACTACAAAATTTCTGTATCAAAGTTAAATACAATGCTCTTGAACAAAACTGGGGTGCACCTAAAAAAAAAACCCTATTTTAAATTATACTATAAAAAAGGTGGGTTTTTCCCTATGAATACACCTGCATTACTGCAATTTCTGTTGGTAATAACCATACAAGAGGGGGCTTTTAACAAAAAACCCGGGGCCAAAGTGAAAAAACCTATTTAAATTGTGAACGATAATAAAACTTGTTTTTTGCACCTATGAAATCACCGCGGGACTAAAAATTCTGTTCCATTGTAAGTACAAATTGGGGCTTTGAACAAAAATGAGCGGCCAAAGTGAAAAAAAAAAAAAAATTAAATTTGTACGGGTAATAAAACGGGTTTTTTTTCACCTAGAAAATACACCTGGCGGTGACAAAAAAAAGTTTGTAACCTATTGTACGTACAAATGGTCTTTTAAAAGAAGGCCTGCGCCCAAATGAACAAAACCCCAATTAAAATGTGTAGGATAATAAAACATGGGGTTTTTCACCTATGAAATACCCTGCGGGACTAAAAAGTTCTGTATCCCAATTTTACGACAAAGGGGGCTTTAACAAAACGACTGCGCCAAATGAACAAAACCAATTAAATTTTAAACGGAAAATAAAATGTGGGATTTTCACCTATGAAATAAAACCTGCGTGCTAGAAAAATTTTGTACCTATTGTAAGACAAAAATGGGTCTTTGAACAAAACTAGCGCGCCAAAATGGGGAAAAAAAAAAATTTAAATCGTGTACAATAAAAAAAGGGGAGTTTTGTACCTACAAATCACCTGCAGTTACTAGAAAAATCTGTACCTAATATAATACAGGCGCACAAATACAAGCAATATTTCACAAAAACGGGCCCAAAAAAGTTTAATAAAAAGCCTTTCAATACAGGGCAAAGCAGAGTCTGGGGTGCACAATTACCCATCCTTTTTTAAAAAACCCCACCTATCTGTCTGGTTCGCGGCTGTACAGCGCTAGATCTTTTTTAAAACACCAGCCTACTAACAATAACGAAATTCTCAATCTACCTTCTAATGTTCACAGCAAAAACATATTTTCGTGGGAACAAAAAGAACTGTTTTCACTGGCGTATTGAGAGAGACCGAGCACACCCCCTGCCCCATTATGAAAAACCTGACACCACTGAGGGTGAACAGAAGGGGTTTCTAGTAAAACAGGTCATGTGATTTTTCCAGCCAATCGCAACCTACACATCCCAGTCTGACTCGCACACCCAGCTCTTTTTCTCTAAGCTGATTTCGGGCCGCCAAAATGACAGAAGCGCCGAAAATGGCGCGAATTAAAATTATGCGCAATTTTCACCTAAATTATCGCGTGATCAAAAAAAATCCATCAACAAAAACCGTCCCGTTTTCAACTTTGTCGATAATAATCGCTCAACACTAGTCATGAGGTTTTCCTTTTATTATATGTTTTAATACACAGTTATATACAGTTTTGTTCAAAGACCCACTTTGTACTTACAATAGGATACAGAACTTTTCTATCACCGCAGTGTATTTCATGGGTGAAAAAACCACTTTTTTATTATCCGACAAAATTTAAAAGAAATATTTTAAAGATGATCCCAAAACATTTTGATTTTGAGTGATGCACATGGGCCAAGCCCAACAACATTTAAAATACGGGTTCCATAAACGGGGCCTTGCCATGGTAAACCCAAAAGAATTAAAGGGACATGTACCACATCATATCCAAAATTAATGCTGCCAGCATTCTAAAAGGGGTTTAAGGGTGGTGCGTGACCGTCAATGCTCAGACCATACGCCACCCACTGCATTAAGTTGGTCTGCATGACTGTCGCCCAGAAGGAGGCCTCTTCTAAAAATGTTACACAAGAAATCCAGCAAACAGTTTGCTGAAGACAAGCAACAAGGAAGGGATCATTGAACCATATTCGTCATCTGAAAACCAAAAAAACTTTTTGGGTTCAGATGGGGTCAAGCTATTGGGGGCAACCAGTAAAAGAGATTTTTTTTATTATTTTTTTTAAGCGCCCTTATTTTCCGGGGCGCTGTACATTTGAGGGGGGTACAAAAAATTACATTAGTCAAACAATTACAAATTGACAATAGGTAACTAACAACTGGTGCAGAGAGAGAGGGCCCTGCCCATGAGGGCTTACAGTCTACAGTGTACAGAGACAAGTGTGTCTTGCCTACAGTCAAGCATGGTGGTGGGAGTGTCATGGTTTGGGGTTGCATGATCTGCTGGTGGTGAACACATTTCATTGTGGAACCATGAATGCCAACTTTACTGTGACACACTGAACAGAGTATGATCCCCTCCCTTTCTCCCGGGCATATTCCTACATGATAATAACCCCAAACACACCTCCAAGATGACCATTGCCTTGCTAAAAAATGAGGGTAAATGTACTGGACTGGTCTCCAGACCTAAACCCTATGGAGCATCTGTGGGGCCTCCTCAAAGGGATGGGGGAGAAAAAGGGTCTCTAACATCCACCAGCTCCAGATGTCGTCATGGAGGATTGGAAAAATTTCCTTTGGGAAAACCTGTAAGCTCTAGTAACCCCATGCCCTAGGAGTAAGGGCATCCCGGAAATTATGGGCCACACAAAAAATTTTTGGGCACAATTTGTCCATTTTCACTTTGGGGGGCTCACTTTTTTGCATTTAGGGGGTACTTTCTTTTTTGCCCTTTTTAGACATTGATGGCGTGTTGATTTTTTTGAGGACAAATCAAAATGTATACTTTTACAAGATGTACACTGACTACTTTAATTGACAAAGTTCATACTTCATATTGCCCCCTGAAATAATAAAAAATATTTACAAAAATTTGAGTGGTGTACTTACTTTTGTGAGATACTGTAAGTGATTACAGTGCAGTTACATATAGTGACTCACAAGTGATGTCTACTCTGACTAGAGTTGTTCACTTTCCCTTTTCCTCTTCATACAACCCAAACCGCCATGACAACTTCTCCCAGCCATGACTAGTCTCTACAAAATTTGTTACACCTCTTAGAATCCTCATTTTTCTAGCACCACCCTACCTATGCTCCTTACTCTGTACAAACTCCCAATATAGAGATAGTTAGGGGGACTATGGGTTGATGGGGGGAGGATGTATTTTGTGTGGGCCCTAGGCCACATAACACACTGGTGGGGGGGGTGAGGGGCAAGAGGTATAGAGTTCTATTTATGGGTACAATAAGAGAACAGAGAACCAGCCCCCCGGAGATTGTGCTGCAGCTGTTGCCTGTACCCCAAGGATCATATGTTACAGCCTGTACTCTGTCCCCTGAACAACCAGAAGATAAACAGAAGGCAGGGGATGGAGTTTTACTACTGCCATAATTTTTGCAGTATTTCTTTTGCTCTACAGGTTTTCCCATTGGACTGTGTCAGTTGATTGAATCAATTTCTTTAAAAGAATGATCAATAAGCGATGGTGTTCTGGAGTGTATTTTTAAATAAAGTTTTTTGTGTTGTGTCAGTGCTTCTTTTACCATTTTGTCCAGTGTTAGTAATGAAGATGTCTGACAGATGCCTCTCCATTACTATTACTGGGACTTGGTATCAGCCAGCCGTGTTTCTTGTTGCCCAAGGCAAAACTTAAAAACCCCTCACAACCTCATACCCACAGACAAGGGGTCTGCGGGAATTGAGTTACTGTCAGAATGGGCCCCTAATTGAAAGTCCACTTCTAGGGGAGTTTCAGGCTATATTTTTTTGATGGAAGGCCCAAAATGCGGACCTTTCCACCTGATATATCAGGCTGCACTGTCCCTTTTTTTCATGGCTGGTTTTGAAAAGGGGGGATCCCACATCGTTTTTTCATAATTTCTTTATTAAAAAACTAAAAAAAGAAACAATTTCTAAAAAAAAAATCAATGTGGGGTCCCCCTCAATTTTCATAAGCAGCCAAGGTAAAACCAATAGCTGCAGCTTGATACTATTGTGATGGGAAGGTCCATTCTTTTTGGGTCCTTCCCATCCTAAAAATTCTAGCCCGCAGCTGCCACAAGGGTGTACTGTCACATTAGAGGGTCCACTTCTGACGGTTAACCAGCTCTTCCCAGTACAACTGGTGCAGTGGGTACTGGGGTAACAGTGGCATGGGGTTAGTGTCAGCCTTGGAGGTGACAAAAAAAAACGCTAGTTGACAATAAGCCCCAGCAATAGTAATGGAGAGGCCTCTGTCAAACACCTACACTACTTACACTAAAATAAAATTGTGAAAAAATTGGGGTTATGGGTTTTAACTGAGTTTGAATAGATGAACTTACCCGATTCAATGGCACTGTAGATACAATGTCACTTCTGGTTCAACATCACATAGGTAACTGAAGTGAGGTCAGACAGAAGAGAAGCAATACAAGCCATGTAACAATCGACATTTACATAAATAGAGATGTATGTGCCTATCCAAATAATACATTTTATGTAAATAAGAATATACAAATAACTATAAGACAGTGTTCTGTGTATGACATCTCTGTGTATGACTAAGGGTCATACAGTTACTAAATAATACCACTGTACAAGTTACAAATATGATCACCAAACTGTTATTGACAAAACCAGTGTATCAAGACAGGTATGTCCAATAAAAGTATACAAGGGCCAAATTATATCACAACACAATGGCCACATATCACCACCATGTATTGATGGAATATTCCCACCATACTGTTTCTGAATATAAACCATTACACTAAGAACAATAATACCGCCATACAGTGATCATATAGTTTTAGATGCTAGTATATGCATACTCTTTATACTATACATTACCTCAATGCAGTCACCATATAGTAATAGGCACCAGTGTACACTGGCTGTACAGACCGTATATTACCTCCATATTTGACCATATAGTGGTAGTTCCCAGTATACACAGGCTCTATAGACAATATATTACCCCCATACCGTGACCATATAGTGGTAGTTACCAGTGTACACAGGCTCTGTAGACTATATTCTATCACCATACAGTGATCATATAGTGGTAGTTATCAGTGTACACAGGCTCTGGAGACTGTATATTATCTCAATACAGTGACTGTATAGTGGTAGTTATCAGTGTACACAGGCTCAGCAGACTGTATATTACCCTCATACAGTCACCATATTGTGGTAGGTACCAGTGTACACAGGCTCTGAAGACTGTGTATTACCACCATACATTGACCATATAGTAATTGATGCAAGTTTACACAGGCTCTGAATACTTTATATTATCCCCATACAGTAACCTTTCATCACGGGGCCTGGGTAGGGCCCTCCACATGGTTGGCCATCACAGATGGCCACAGCTCTCCCTCCCTGTACACTGACATCTTCCTAGGTCAAAGAGCATACCCACAACACTGTCCTATAGAAGTCAATTGGTCTGCTCCTGTTCATAGGCTCCTATGTCCATGAAGCTCCTGTAAAAAATCTCTCTAAATGCTGTTAAAAGCAACTCAGGCAAGAAGGCCGCCCCTTTAATCATATATAGACAACAGAACATTTCTACAGTCAGAAAATAAAAAATCTCTAAAAAGAAAAAAAATATATCAGTATCTTGTTTTAATTAGTAAAAGAAAAATATTGATGACAGATTCCCTTTAAAGAAAATTTAATTTTTATTTGAGAAATTTCTTCCACTTATTAAGATAAATATCTGTTCTCTAATTCTAAACAACAATTAAACATCTAAATATCAATGCAGATGTTTATTGTAGAAATAAATAAATTTAAGATTCATGGCTCCCACAAGGACATGGAGTCTCTGTTGTCTTTTTACCTCCTCCCGTGGCTGCTGCTCTATGAAGTATTTTGTGACTATAAAAATTATGGGGGAACTTCAGATAACACTGCAAGCAGAAAGCACAAATCATCGCTATCAATCGTGTTTCAGGAACAATAAAAAGAAAAACTGTAAGTTTAGCAAAAATGTTTTTGTCCTATTTTATTTTCACAAAAAATCTAATGTTACAATCACTGAAAGCTGAACCCTCAAGAACTAATCCAAGTAAGAAGCGGTAGCCTGGGGATGAACAGATGTCAAAAATAAAATGTACGTCTGACATATAAATCTTTAAATTCTATTTTTTTTCCATTTTTAATAAAACTTTAGAAAAATATCAAGCGTCAAATAATTTAAATTTGCATGAAACCCTAATAAATTAAAACTTTAAAAAGTCACCAGGAATGCAACTATTTTTGAAGATCAACTTCATCTTTTTTATACTCAGATTAAGTTGTAAAACTTCTCTATTTTTTCAGCACTTTTTGATACAGTGCTAAAAATAACTGATATTTGCAAAACAAACCTAAAGCGTTTGAAATTAAAGCTTCAAAAAATGACCCTCTAACGTGATCATTTTTGAATGTGCACTTCGACTTTTTGACTTCAGATTAGGTTAAAATTTTTGTATTTTTTACAGTTTTTGTTTAATATTAAAAAATTTTTTTTGCTGGATATGATGATATTTGCACAAACCAGTGTAATAGTTAAAGCAACTGGAGTTGTTCATACATGTACAGAACATACATAAGTAAATCTAAATTATTTGAGGACTCCTTAAGGCTGTGGACAACATTTTTACTGCAAATTTTGATGCAAAGAGAGAAAAATGTTAAATTTTTGCAACATTGTAAACTTCATTTCTGAAAATCACACTATACATCTCACATAGATTTTGTTCAGCTACTTATTTCTAGGGTTTTAAGAAGCAATTTGTTTTATTGTACTGTATATTAAATATTTTCATACAAATCCGAGACAATTCTAACACGTATGAACTGATTTAGATGGCAATGTTATAAGCATGGAACCTGAATGAGAACATACAGAGTAGCTTATTTATGGGTATCATATCAGGGGGCTGAAAACTTATGCATGCCTCTCTTTTCAGTTTTTAAATTTTCAAAAATTTAAATAAGCACGTATTATTTTCTTTACCCTTCACATATACTTTGTACTTTGTGTTCCTCTGTCACATAAAATATCGGTTAAATACATTTAAGTTTGTGGCTGCAATGTTCAAAAATGAGGAATCGTTCAAGGGGTATGAAGACTTTTGCAATCAACTGTATAAGTCAGGAGGCATATTGAGGTACAGAATGATAAAACCTAGGGGTGCTACTTTACAGAACTGCATTGCATAAATTCTAAATAAATTTACATACATGTGGCCTTAGCCTGGCTAAACAATCTGTATGAAAAATTTTAATTTTGACCAACATTTGCGCTCAATAAGATGTTGTATTCTGAAGTAATTTTTATCTAAAATAGCTGAACATCAAAATCTCCATTGATGTTCTTATAAGCTCCATGGTTGGTGTAATGAGTTTTTAAATAGCTATATATCTTCTGTG
Organism: Phyllomedusa bahiana; assembly: GCA_025379985.1. Classification (NCBI taxonomy): domain Eukaryota; kingdom Metazoa; phylum Chordata; class Amphibia; order Anura; family Hylidae; genus Phyllomedusa; species Phyllomedusa bahiana. The sequence goes on along the minus strand of JAODAL010002528.1, from coordinate 119,932 downwards.
TTACACATAGGGTCATGCTATTCATGGTATTCAGGGTAGAGAGGTCCACAGAGTTGTTCTCAGTTAAAATTGTACCCACAATTCTCTTGAACAAGCTCAATCTTCCTAAAGGTCACAGTCTAGAATGTTATGAATATTAACACTCCAATGTGACTACTTTTGTGGCCCAAACTATTTTAAAAGCTTGTACTAGGCAAGTAGGCGCTCAATGAGATGTTGTCTTCTGAAGTTTATCTAAAATAGCTGAACATCAAAATCTCCATTGATGTTCTTAAAATATGAGATGTTGCCTTCAGAAGATTATCTAAAATCGCTGAACATCAAATTCTCCATTGATGTACTAATAAGCCCCATGCGTGGTTTAAGAGAAATTTCAAATGACTACTGTATATAACTCCTATGTTACACACAGGGTCATGCTATTATTGGTATTGAGGGTATAGAGGTCCACAGAGTTGTTGTCATTCAAAATTGTACTCCCAATTCTTTTGAATAAGCTCAATCTCCCTAAAGAACACAGTCCACAATTTTATCAATATTAACACTCCAACTTGACTACTTTTGTGGCCCAAACTATTTAAAAAGCTTTTGGTGTAAGAGACCATCATGAAGACCCAACTTTTTTTTTCCCCACAGTTCCAAGATAATTGACGAATGGCAGATCGTAATAATAATTCTTTGGACTATTTTATCCTCTCAGGATTTTCAGAAGGCCAGGTTATATTCTCAGTTTTAACTGCAATAACCTATGTGATGACTATTTTGGGGAATTTCACTGTATTTAGCATCATCCAGGTGGACAACCAACTTAAGACGCCCATGTATTTCTTCTTGAGTTGTCTCTCTTTATTAGATGTCTGTTACTCTATGGTCACCCTCCCGGCTATGCTGGTCAATGCCATCACTGGCAACAGGAGGATATCCTTCCATAGATGCTTCACACAGCTCTTTTTCTTTGTCTGTTTTGGAGGATCCGAATGTCTTCTTCTGGCAGCCATGGCTTATGACCGATATGTAGCCATATGTAACCCTTTGCATTACCATGTTGTTATGAATAAGAGGTTCTGCTCAGGCTTTGTTGCCGGGTGCGGAATTTGTGGGCTGTTAAATGCTGTGTTTCATACCTTGATGACCTTGCAGCTGACCTTCTGTGGAAATCATCATATCCACCATTTCTTCTGTGATGTCCTACCAATGTTGGAAGCAGCTTGTAGTGATATCCAGAGCAGCCAAGTGGTGTTATATGTGATCACTGTGTTTATAGCACTCTCTCCTTTTCTACTTGTCATGAACTCCTACATACATATAATTTCCTCCATTTTGAAAATCCGCTCCTCAGATGGAAGACAGAGAGTCTTCTCGACATGTTCCTCACACCTCATAGTTGTCATTGTTTTCTACATAACTGCTATGTTTAATTATAATACACCAATTTCAGGAGACTCCTTCATTATTGTCCGTGTGTCATCTATTCTATATAGTTCTGTCCCTCCTTTGTTGAATCCTATCATCTACAGCCTGAGAAATAAGGATGTGAAGTCAGCTTTGAAGCGAGTACTTGAGATGCTGGTACATTCGACTACTTAGTTGGCTAAGTAGACAGTGCTGGACCCAATTAGCTTACATATTTACACTTTTCATAGTTTAGAAAAGTCTCAACTACCAACCATTTATATATAATGAAGTTTCTTTGGACTGACCACCCAAAACTGTATTGAAACAAGTCTGGGGTGGTGATCCTCTCCAGGGCAATGGACATTAAGGAACTAAATAACGTAACAGGATAAACTGGTCAAGATCAGAGTTGGTTGTGTCAAAAGATTAGCCTTTCAGAGAACTTTCACAATATATGTCATGCTTCAAAAAAAACCTTTGTACTAACTCAAAAATTGGGGTGCAGCTAGTCAATAACTTGATGACAATGATGGCCACCTTTGCAAGTGTCCAAAGAGTCTGAAATGGGAAAAACCACAAAGACATGTCCACCGTTAGTAATGTTTTTTCCTGACTATAAATCTCCTCCCTTTGTGTCTTTGTGGTTGCAGACTACAAAGAAACCTTACGTAGTCTGATCCAGTCTAGCACCAGCAATCCCTTTTGATAGCTGCTTCTATGAGAGATCATCTAAGGTTGTTTTTTAAGCCAGATATGACACTGAATTGGTGCTTGAGTCTCCAGTTTGCTCAATTTGTGCCTCTAACCTTATATTGATTAGGGTGACCTAGTCCATGAATCTGTCTCACACATTGCAGCCCACGAGCCTCACGATTGTTGTCTTTTTTAGCCACCATTTCCAGTCTCCTCAAATGCATCTCACAGTTGGTGACGACCACTTTTAGCGAAATGTGCTGTATACACAGTCACCGAGACTTGGTGAGAGTGCTAAAACAGCATCATGCTTGACCTCATCTTTCTTAGAAAATGACTGCAAGTCTTACCTTTCTGTACAGACTTCCAGATTCAGTAGACTGGTGGGCTACAGCGAGTAACATTTTGAAGCAATCCTCTGCTTTTTGAGTGTTAAGCTGGCAAGAGTTCTGTAAGTTTTTGTTGTAACATTCCTATTATTTTGTTAGTTTTGTGAAATTAGTATACAGCCCTTAAACAGATGCCAACCTCTGTTGTTAGGAATTGGACTGGAAATGGAAAATGCCCTGTTGGACTTGGGTAATATATTTTTGATGATAAAAGACATTACTCGACATACACATTGTGTAATTTATGTAAGTTATGTGAAATATCTATGTAGTCCTTAGGCTCCATCCACACAATGAGAATTTCAAGTCCGATCCACATGGATTTTGGGTTGAAATACTCGTCTAAAACCAAAGCTAAATCGTTCCTATTGACCTCAATAGAAAATATGCATTATAGTTCATACAACGCTTGTTTTGTAGGTCAGTTTTTAAGAGTAAAAAAACCTAGAAAATCTCCATTCTTCCATCATATTCCATGTGGAAAATATTCTATTGAGGTCAATGGGGATGGCTAAAAACCTAGTTGAAAAAAAGTCCAAAACCCCATAGAAATGAATGGGATTCATTTTCTGACTGTGCATCCAACGGAATCCATGGAGAAAAATGAACAAAGTCCACTCATTTGACATATTTTTGATGCTGCAAGACATCACTAGACATACTCATCGCATTTTCTGTCATGATGGGACACCGGAGATGGATCCGCTAGGTCACCATGGGAGGGTTGGCATAACCTACGCCAAGGAGCAGAGTCTAAAAGGCCCCGGCCTTCACAGGGCTGCCACAATGCTGGTTGGTCTTTGCTGCGGGAAACATCCAGGTCGATAACCCCAGCATATGTCCTGGTGGTGTCATAGTGCAACCTGTGCCAAGGATAGTGTTACATGGGGATGATTCAGAATTGTAGCCAGGAAATGGCAATCGGTCAAGTATGTCAGCGTACAAGCGTAGTCATGTTCAGGCACAAGGTCAGTGCAGGCGGCAGACAAGGCAGGTTCAGGAAAGTAGTAAAGCATCGGTAACAAGAAAGAAATTGGAACAAAACACACAGGAACAGCAGACACATTGAGACATACACCAATTACTGGGCATGGGATTCTGGGAGAGGTGTCCTGAAAAGCCAATGTCTCAGGTGGTTGACTGAGCAGCAGGTGTTGGCGCACGCTGAACCTTCAAATCAGGAATAGCTGTCGCGCGCACCCTCTGGAGGACAGCTGCGTGCATGTGGCTATACAGAAAGGCCAGGAGAAGCATGAGGTCAGGAGGCTTGGAGTGAGGAAGAGGTGAGTCACAGGCCAGGCAGAGGCAGAGAAACGGGCACGACCGTGGATTGGCAGCCAGACCTCAGCACGTCCAGCTACATGGGACTGCCGACAGGCATGACCGCAGACGGGACACACACCGAGGTATATCCTGTTACACATTCACAGCTGATGGAGGTGCATAAAAGGTTATGATGGGGGTGACCATTTTGACCCATAATAATAAAGATAGTAACCTTTATTTATATAGCGCCAACAAATTCCGCAGCACTTTATAATTTAGAGGGTATAATTAAAGACAAAAAGACAAACATTACACAACAAAAGCTACTTACAGATGAGACACAAAGTGTGAGGGCCCTGCTCGCAAGAGCTTACAATCTATCTATAGAGGCATGGAGAGTTCCCTGAAGATGGTTGGTTCACCCTCATGTGTGGCATGTAATGGCAGAAGGCAGTCTCTATGAGACAAACAACAGTAGGATAGGCTGCATAGCCTGCAGTTAACTTGGTGTAATCTGACTTAGAGGAAACTCCTTTTCCATCCAGTCTCCTGGAGTCCTGGTAGAGTCCAGAGCCCTGACAATAGTTTAATACTGTAGGTTCATGGCACACATATTCAATAAATCTAATGAACTATAACAACTATATCTTGTTTGGATGCTGTTCTTTCAAGTGGACACAACCATTATTATAGGTATACCACAGAAGGGTACATACATGTGTAGTTATACAGTGCCGTATGCTGTCCTTGATTGTAGAAGCTATGCCATGTCAACACATCCACAAAAACATGGTTGGGATGTTTTTCGGGAAATGATAAATCTCTTGGTGTCCTTCTACACTCCGAAAACAAAGTGAATACCTAGGTACCATATAAATATAAAACATATGGATATCGGGGGGGAGGGAGGGCGTGGCTTGACATGGCCGAGTGAAGAAGCTGGCTTGTGAGCTACCGGCTGAAGATTTGAGCATCCACCTTCATCAGTGAACCCACCATGGGGAAAACCCCCAAAAAAGGCAGGACGAGTCCCACTAACCCTCTGGATGCCTCTCAGGGGCATATCGAGTCCTATTTTGGCCGTTACTCAGCCTTAATGGAGCAGGAGGACATGGCTGGCGAGGCCTCCCAAGATGGCCGCCGGGTCCCTTCACCGCCTGCTGTGGCAAGGGATACTGGGGACTTACCCTGGACGCCGTCCACGCGATCAGGCCGCCAGAGGGGGAAATTGCAACCCGCCGCTGCACTCCCGGCTGATACTCCGGCCTCGGGGTCTGCTGCTGCTGGCTCCTCTCAGCCCGTATCCCAGGCATCTGACGCTGCGGCCGTGGGACGAGACGCGGCTCGATTGCCCGCCACTGCCGCCGCAGGACGAGTCACATCCCGCGCATCCACTGCTGCCGCCGAGGGAGGAGACACGGTCCGAGCATCTACCGCTGACTCCGCGGGATGAGACAAAGTCCGTGCAGCTGCCGCTGCCGTCGCGGGATGCGGGATGCGGGATAGTTCAGATAGTCGCTGCTGAAACCGCGGGACGGGACACAGCCAGCGCGTCTGCCGGATCCGACTCACGGCCTCTCCCTGCTGCTGGAGCCGCAGCGGCGTCCCCGAGGGAGATCTCTGCAGCCACAGCATCATCTTCGCAAGCACCGGTCGGAGTGCTGGCATCCTCCTCTGCCGCACCTGGGGCTGCAATGCAGGAGCGCCCCTCGGCATGGACGGAACTACAGGTACCTAACGCTCCATGAGCACCCTCCCTACATAGCCCTGCTGCTGACCCTTCTAGTTATGGCTCTGCAGATTCTCAGGGTACAGCCCTTCCCCAGGACCCTGTGCTTCAGTGCCCCACCAGCTCCCCCCAGTGTCTGCTGGGCTTGGGGGTTACAGGTCCTACTGGTCCCACTCAGCCGCAGGCTCTCCCCGTAGCCTCTCCTAACCGGCATACCCCTGATGGGACAGGGCCACAGCATGCAGGGGCAGGGAAAGATCTAGGGAGTGTTGCATCACCCTCACACGCAGTCATAGACTGGTTTGTCTTGGCCTCGCAGCCCCACCAGGGCCCTCAGGGCTCCTCTTGCCAGGCACTGCTGGAGCCCTCCCCGGCATGGTCCACTGGATCCTCATGGGGGGACCTCTCACATCAAGTCCTCCCTGGGTTCTCTCAGGAGGCACACGATGCACCCTCTTCGGTGAGCAGTGCTTCTGATCCGTGCTCTCCAGCTGGAGCTTCTTACATGGCTAGTGCCCTGTCAACGCCTGAGGGTAGCTCACATCACAGTTTGGACTGCTCTTCGTCGTTCCTTACAGGCCAGCTCTGTTCACCTATCATACCGCCTCCTGGGGCTCCTGGGGCCCGCTAGATACCGCAAGCGCCATCTGTTGCCTCCTCAGCTGGTCACAGCAGTAACCCTATCACGATTGCTGACCTTCAGCGTCTCTCTCAGGATCTTCCCACCAAACAGGATATTTCCCTTATGGCGAAACAACTTTTGGCGGAATGTAGGAAGGATTTTGACCAATTGTGCTCCGATCTTTCTACCGTGTCTACGAGAGTGGACTGTTTGCAACAATCACAAGAATCCTCTTCGGCCTCCCTGCGGGAATTGCAGGGAACGGTACAACAACACTCCTCACAATTATTTGCTCTCCAGCAACATCTGGACGATGTCGAAAACAGAGGGAGGAGAAAACAACGTCAGGATCAGGGGTCTCCCGGAGTCCATTCCCACTTCTGATTTGCACTCCACCGTCTCCAACATCTTCAATGATATCCATGACCGAGCGCCCACAATGTTCATTGAGCTGGACAGAGTTCATAGTGCATTACGCCCACCTAGCAAAGATGTTCATTTCGCACGGGACGTTATTTGGCACATACATTTCTATGCTCTTAAAGAGGAAATCAGGCAAAAAGCCCGTAGGTGACGGTCTTTGACCTACCATGATCATCCCATACAAATTTTCCCGGACCTTTCACGCCATACCTTGGCGCAAAGGGCTCTGCTCAAACCAATTCTCTCTGTGTTGCGTGAAAGAAATATACCCTACAGGTGGGGCTTCCCTTTCGCTCTCATTGTACGACAGGATGACCGCATTCATACTCTGCGTTCTCCCGAAGATGTTCCAACGTTCCTACAGGACTTGCAGATTCCAAATATTTCCCTGCCTGAGTGGCCCTCTATTGCTTTTCCCAGGGGAGGGTGATCCGGTCCCTCGAACCCGGCTCAGAATTCACGCAGGGATGATCCGGGACTCCGGCAACGAAAGCCCTGTTCTAAGGGATCACGTTCAGTGAAAACATATTTGGTTTCGGGTTCTGCACCTGTTAATCCCCCTTAGTTTTCATGCCTGAGGGTCATTGCTTATATGCGATTGTTTTCCTCATTGGATACAACTGTTGCTCATATGATGCTTATTTCTGACGTATTTTTGTGTTTCATTCAGTTAATATTTAGGATGCTCATGCATAAATACCAGTCAACATTGTCCGGGAGCTACTTCCCATTATGCCTGTTTTCCTTATCCCCCAAGTAGGGCTAGGAATCCCTTACGGCCACTCTCCGGCTCTCGGGTTTTCCTATATGTTCAGGAGTTCTTATAGTGGTTTTTGCAGGGGCACAACATTCCTTTCTTTTCCCCTGCTGTTCTTGGTTGTTTCTTTTCTTTTCTTCTCCCTTCCTCATCCGTTTTCCCCTCCCTGTCGTAGCCGGGCGCAAGAGGTGGGTACAAGGCATTATCTTGCCCCCTTGCTGTTTAAATGGGGGACCTTAGAATAGCGTCCTTCAACGCCAAGGGTTTGAACATACCTAAGAAGCGTGCGCAAATCCTCTACCATTTCCATCGTCAAAAGGTTCAGATTGTGTGTTTTCAGGAGACACACTTTAAAGTAGACCATGCCCCTATAATTAAAGATAGATATTTCCCCCATTGGCATTTTACCAACTGCCCCTACTCTAAGTCATGGGGGGGTCGCTATTGCTGTCCATAAGTCCCTCTCTCACTCCATAATCGGTTGCATCCCTGATGTTGAAGCCAGATACCTGATATTGATCTTAAATATCGCTGGCCATGTTTTTACAGTTGTAAATGTATATGCTCCTAATCACGGGCAAACGGCTTTTTTGTTAGAGGTACTAGATAAACTGAATTCTCATGCTCAGGGTACTGTCCTCTTCTACGGGGACTTTAACCTCACTCTTGACCCGACTATGGATAACTCCACCGGGCGCTCCACTATCTCGTACTCGGCTATCAAAAGAGTTAAGAAAGCCCTGTTTCAATTCCAGCTCCTGGATGGTTGGCGGCTTCAACATCCCTCAGATAGGGATTATAGCTTCTTTTCCTCTCCCCATAATACGTACAGTCGTATCGACTATATACTTCTTCAACATGGTGCCCTCCCCTGGTTGTGTTCCTCCACCATAGGGAGCGTGCTCTGGTCAGACCATGCGCCAGTCTATGTCACCCTCCGTCTCCCATTTCTCTCCGTTCAAGCTAGATCTTGGAGGCTCAATGAATCTCTATTGTTGGATTCCGTTTGCCTCGCTGAGCTTCAGGAGGTTACTGAGCACTTCATTTCTGACCATGCGAGGGATCACACATCTCCAATATTTAAATGGGAAGCCCTGAAATGCGTTTTGCGAAGTGTGCTCATCAAACATTGTAGTCGCCTCAAGAAAGCGCGTTCAGCCGCCATCGCAAAGGCTTTGCCAAGGGTAGCCTCATTGGAACTCTTGCATAAACAAGCCCTATCTGGGGGTGTGTTACAGGACCTACTCATGCCCAGACTTGAAGTTCGTAGACTCTTTGAGGCCTCCTGGGGTAAACTCCTGCAGGTCTGCCGTAGCAGGTTCTATGAGTTTGGGAACAAGAGTGGCCACCTTTTAGCGCGGGCCACAAGGGATAGAATCGCTCAATCCTTTATCCCAAGTATTAAAATTAGCACAGGGAATTTGGCCCATACCACTGATCTGATCACCAAGGAATTCCATTCCTACTACTCTAATTTATACAACCTGCGGGCCCATCTCCTTCCTCTCCCTTGAACTTGAAGCCTCCCTCTCTATTCTCCGCTCTTTCGGCTGAGGAGGTACAACTTCTAAAGGAACCGTTCTCGGGAGAGGAACTGGATGCCGCCATCAAAGAACTCCCTGGGGGGAAGAGCCCCGGCCCAGACGGTTTTACCAGTAAATTTTTTTAAAGCTTTGCTCCCCTCTTTATCCCCTATTCTTCTAGAGGCGTTTAACGGCGTCTCCTCCTCCTCTCCCTTTCCTGAAGGATCCTCCCTTGCACATGTTACAGTCTTACCCAAGGTAGGGAAAGACCCACAGGCCTGCAGGAGCTATAGGCCTATTTCTCTTCTCAATGTAGACCTCAAAATCTATGCCAAGCTCCTAGCCAATCGTCTTAACCCCCACCTGCCTGCTCTGATCCATTCAGATCAAGTAGGCTTCGTCCCGGGTAGGGAGGCGAGGGATAATACCTTAAAGACCTTGGATATCATCAACTTCGCTCAGTCTAGGGGGAGCCCTTGATGATCCTGTCATTGGATGCTGAAAAAGCATTTGACAGGATCTCTTGGGACTCTGTCGGACACTCTTCGACACATAGGCTTAGGTCCCCTCTTTACCTTCAGGATTCTAGCGCTCTATCAAAATCCTTCAGCTAGGGTGAAGATTAATGGCTCCTTGTCTGAAGCCTTTGATATTCGCAATGGCACTAGACAGGGATGTCCCCTGTCCTCACTGTTATATGTTTTGATCATGGAACATTTGATGGCCGCTATTCGGACCAGTCCGGACATCAGGGGTATACGGATTGGCACGCAGGAGTTCAAGTGTTCGGCTTTTGCTGATGACTTGCTGATTTACCTGATGGATCCTTTTATATCTCTTCCCTCCCTGATGGTGGAACTGGCCCGTTTTAGCTCATGGTCCAATTATAAAATTAACTTCTCTAAATCTGAAGCATTGAATATTTCCCTTCCCCCTAACTTAGTCGCGAACATCAAAGCGTACTTCCCCTTTTCCTGTCCCGGGAGGGAAATCTCTTATCTGGGAACCAAAATCCCTGCGGATTTATCACAGCTTTTTGCTTCCAATTTTTCGCCCTTACTTGCCCAGATTGTCCGATTGTTGGGGGACTTCTCATGGTTTGGGAGAATGAATGTCATTAAGATGACTATTCTTCCGAAACTATTGTACCTATTCCAGACCGTTCCTATCATCCTGCCCTCTTCCTTTTGGGCCCGGCTCAGGCAGTGCCTCTCAGAATTTATATGGCATTCTCGCCGTCCGAGAATAAGAGGGGAGCTGCTGTCCCGGCCTAAACAGGAAGGCGGAATAGATCTGCCCGATTGTAAGCTTTACTATTTGGCAGCCGCCAATGCGAGGTTTCTTGATCTGATACATAGTCCTCGGGCCAAGTTGTGGGTTTTCATTGCGCAGACCATTTGTCCGAGGTCTATGATTTCCCTCCCTTGGTCCTTCAGTCTCCCCCAAACCGATCCCTCAACCTTATCCTTCAGTGCTATGCACACGTTCACTATTTTGCAAAAGTCTAAACCTTCAGAGTCTCTGATGGACCTGAATGGCCCTTTATTGCCCATCTCAGACAACCCCTCCTTCCCCCCAGGTTGCTCTAGTAGCTCTTTCCTGGGGAGCTCCAGGTCTCATCCCATTTTGGCTATGCATATCCATAGACAGGGATCCTTACTCCCATTGGAGGATATACTGCACGGCCACTTATCATCTCGCAGACATTATTTTGAATACTTGCAACTCCGGCACTTCTTTAATTCCACCGTCTCAAAAAAAGATATATGCACACCCCTTACTCCTTTCGAGAAGCTTTGCGTTGCTTCTGCGCTGCTGCGACATCTGATTTCCCTGCTTTACCAATGGCTTTTACTGCCTGGTTCTCGAACACTCCCTCATTACTGTGTAACATGGGAAAAGGAACTCCAAAAAACTCTTTCTGTTGAGCAGTGGAAGAAGTGTTTCTTTCTTACTCACAAGGCGGTAATAGCTTGTAAGGCCCAAGAGATGAGTTACAAGGTGCTTTCAAGATGGTATAGGGTACCGGCCTTACTTCACAAATGGTACCCGAGCGTTCCTGATACATGCTGGAGGTGCCTTCGGGAGGTCGGTACTATGAGTCATATTTGGTGGGGTTGCCAACACCTGCGGGGCTTCTTGGAAACGGTTCTCCGGGCCATCGGGGACTGTACTGGGACACTTATTCCAGACTCTCCAGAGGCCACCCTCCTGTTTATGTTCTGTCACTCACAGTCCTTTTATAAGAAGTCCTTGACAAGACACCTCCTACAAGCTGCGAAGACGGTGATCCTGCGCCATTGGCGGCAGACCGTTTCTCCCTCCATAATGGAATGGGCGAGCGAAGTCACATCTACCTATCGTATGGAGGAACTAATTGCACACACCCCCGAGGATGCAATACAAGTTTCTCGGACATGGGCTCCTTGGCTTAGTTACCAAGCCAGTCCGGAGTTTCGAGGCTTAGGGGGATGTTAGTTACCATACACCTGCTTTGACCCTTGGTGTTTGAAGCATTTTTTCCTCAGTGGGGTTCCTGGAATGCTTCTCTCTTGTGCTGGGCGTGCGCCCGGCTGCGTGCATACTCTTCCCCCTTCCCTTTCTTTGCTACTCTATTTTTTTGTTTGTCTTTTGTTATTTTTCTATCCTGACTCAGGGCGTTATTGACTCATCGAGACCTGGTTGTCCGGGTCCCTACTATTGCATTGCCTACATTTCCTGTTAGTTTAGGATCATATTAGTTAGGTCATAAGTTCTTTGCTTAGGAAGGTTTATGTCTTGATCTTTTTTCGGATGTAAATCTTCAATGTTTGCGTTTTAGACTGTACTTCCTTTGCACCCATATGCAAATGTTCTTCTTTGTTTTATGATGTTAAAAAATTGGGAAAAGGCTTTAATAAAAATCTATTATTGGAAAAAAACATATGGATATACATGCACGCGGCACAGTACAGTCACCATGCCTCTTGTAGGAACCTTTCCATTTCAGGAAAATTTCAACTGAAAGGGGCTGTCTTATGATAGACAAACCCCTTTCAAATTGGATTCATTGTGGCAAACAATTGTTGGCCACATTTCTGAAAAATAACTTATTTTACTGGGGGAAGCAGTGGCCGCTAGAAGTGAAATGAGGTATTTCAGGTAAAACGACAGATGAGTGGTTGTCCACATAATATTTGAACCCCTGCAGTCTGCCGAAGCAGCTCTCTATAGGGTAGGATTCTGAGCCTGGAAGACCCATCTGAAATGTCCATATGTCTATTAGAACAACGCCATAAAGAAATTGTATATCCAATTTGTCAAGGTTATTTTTTTATCATTCATTGATATAAATATCTATTCACTAATTCCAGACAATAATTAAACATCTAAATATAAATGTAGATTTGTACTATAGAAATAATTAACCTTAATGATAAACAGTTCCCATAAGGACGTGGAGTCTCCATGGATGTCGTCTATGTACCTTCCCCGTGGCTGCTGCCCCATGAGGTGTTCAGTGACTCATTAAATAAAGAAATTCTCAGAACACAAATCCTTAGAAGAAGAATACTTTGGCATCAGTCATCAGTGAGGAAAAATCCAAAACAAAAATTGCTGTTTTACCAGGAATGCATTTTTTGGGGGGGGGGGGGGGGGGGGGGGTGATTCTTATTTTTTTATCCACCAAGATGTTAAATGTCATGATTATTTAACGGTGAAACCTCAAGAAAAAAACCCATGTAAGATACAGCATGCTGGTCAGGGGAATATTTCATAGAAAAAAAAATACATTACTAAAATATTATTTTTTTCCTACAAATAACTTACATTTTCAGAAACCTAAAAAAAGGGGTTGTCTTACCATGCTGTCTCACAGACATATCAGCTCTGCTGTTCCTAGCAGAACCTATTATAGTGACATGAGTTGATGGTGGTGTAGTGGACAAGGCTACAGATCTCTAAATGGTTACAACTTGTCCTTAACTTAGATAACCAAGCTCCTGTGCTAGAGAAAAGACTCAGTAGGGAGTGACTCGCCTTGGTTGACAGCAGCTTGGAGCAATAAGAGAGAAGAGGCAGAGGAGAGAGATGGTTGGTTAGCTAGAGAAACCTGTTTACACTAGAAGTAGATAAAATTTCCTTTATCTCCTGAACAAAGCAAAATCAGAACAGCAATGTATTTGGTAATAGTCTTTATTTACCTTTCCCTACATGTTAAGAGCTAATCAATGTGGTGAGAAAAATCTACAGCATACTCAAAATTTCAAATAAGTGCTTTTAGCTTTGTATTTGGGGCTTTAAAACACTATCAACATTTACTGTACCGTACGATGTATTGTCATAGAAACCCAACACAATTTCGACACATAGGAATTCATGGTGAAGGGATGTGGTCTGGAGCCGAAAGTGAGCTCTCCCGGGCATCCTTTAAACTGGCCTGATTAAACCCTTTACCAAAATCATCGATATTTACTGGATGCTGGAAAAAGTGCAGAAAACTCTCCACTAAAGGGTGCAACTCTCACCTGAGTATTTTGTAAGGAGAGTGGATGCATACCTGTCAGAGGTCCTCCACCGTACCGGATCTCCTGCTCTGGCCTTTTCCTTTCAGCCCGTTTGTGAGGAACTAGTTTCACTAGACCTCGGTGCAGCTCTATTTCTATTGCGAGTATTCCCTTGCAAAGTGGTCAAAGTTTTGTACCTGTATCTAACTAGCGGGCCGCGTTCCAGAGCCAGGTCATCCGTAAGTTGCGACTTACTCCAGGCATAATAGTGCTATCTCTGGACCCATGCACAGGCACTGCCCCCACTCATACCATCTCATATCTGCCGCGGTACTCACCGGAGATGTTTTGTGAACTGCTGATCTCCGTCAATATTCCCTATCTCAGAACAGCTGTCTGTGGCCTTCTCGTATATTGGCTATATTTGCATCCAAACTTAATTGGGCCATTATTGCAGGAACCCATCCTGCTCTGCCAGATATAAATCAGCTACAGATTGCTGCCCCAAGCCCTCCTCTGTCCACTTTATCATCTGGTGGGCTAAATAACTACAGTTGGATTTAGAGGCCTACTGCTGGTCCTGAAGCCAGTGTCTCGAGTTGCAGATAATCCTATACAGCATCATCTCTCATCTTAACAGTTTATTGCAGCTTGGAGTGAGAAATCACATTTAATGCCTCTTTGAATGTAGATAGTGACATCAAAGCTACTTAAAAGAAAAAAAATTCAAAGTAGTTACACCCAGGAATCCTTTTCAAGGAGGCTTTTTCTACGTTCTATCTGCTCGCCTAATCTAAGATCCTATGCCTATATATTGTCTCAGACACACAGCGGTTCCCTCTTTCTTCTTCTACAATGGGGGGCACCTCAAAAAAGAAATCCATAAACAAAGCCGGCCAAACTTAAGGAAATCTTTCCCAATTCTTCTCAGTCCTCTTCTAACATTAAAAAGAGTCTTTAATTTCCCCCATCATCCCCTACTCCATCTTCCAGGGCTAAAACTGTGGATCTTGATACCCAAGAAGCAACGGAGGACCAGCCTTTTGTGGTTTCGTCCCTCCATCAATTATTTTCATAATTTCGTACCTCCCTCCAATCTGACTTCAAAAAGGCTGTACTGGACCTCAGACATTTTCCACCTAACACAACAATCAAATAGCTGCAAACAACATCTTGGAAAAAGAGGTCCACAGACTTTCGGCTAAAGTGTTGGATTTGTAGGATAGGTCCAGGAGAAAAACAAACGGATCAGAGGTGTCCCTGAATCCATTCACCCAGAACACCTCAACTCTTACATTTCTGACCATATGGTGATTAATCTCCCCTAATGCTCTACCAGCGATCTAATAATAGTTAGGATCCAATGCATCCCGAAACCTAAAAACCTAAGCCCACAAATTCTTAGGGATACAACAGATAGGATCCACTTCAATCACGTCAAAGGGCACTTTCTAAGAGCATTAAGGAAAACTTCTGACATTCCAGAATATGTCTGCTTTATATCCATCTTTCCCAAACCTTTCCACAGCCACCATGTTGCAATGTAAAGAATTTGCTTCATATACCAAAATTCTTAGGAAAATTTAAATACCCTACCAATGGGGCTTCCCGAGCAAGTAAATTATTTCTAAGGATGATTCCCAATTTGTTTATTCATCACCAGAGATGACAAGAGGCCTGAAACCTGCTACCACCTTCAAAACTTCCAGACTAGCGATAATCATGTCTGTATGGTCTAAAAAATCTCAAGACCAGAGAGACAATCAGCCGACTAAACATTATTTTATTATTATTATTATTATTTATTTTAGAGCGCCCTCAGTTCTAGAGCGCTGTACACTCTGGTTGCATACAGAACATAGGTAAAATAAGTACAAGGTAGACAACTTAATAAATAATACTAGTACAGGAGAGATAGGTTCCCTACCAAGTGAGTCTTACAGTCTAACACATCCTCCCCCTCAATTTAAACCAAAGGCGTTGACGATGTGGTAGTGAAAGGTAGGTGACCACCTAGAGTGGCCGACTTCATCCCAGGCGGAAAAGGGGGCGCAAGGAGGCATGGAGTGGGCTGAATTTTCCATTTGGGGGGGCACTTTGTGCCTTATTTGCACTAGAATACTTTGTCCCAGCCCTGCTCCGTATCCTTTCTTACAGATGTGAGGCTTGATACTTTTTACGCGATCCTTCTCTGTAGCTCCTTAGACAGAACTTGCTCCCTTGTTTTCCACAATGTGCATTGATTCTGTTGTTGTTTTATTTGTTGTTCTTCTTTCCCTCTTTTCTCCTTTTGGGTTACAGGTTGTCTCTACAAAAAGGATGAAGTTGCTGGGACTTTTGATTTTCATTGTCCTGTTTTTTCCAGTTATATGTGACCTAGAAGGTAGATTTTGGTGTGTGAGATTAATGCTAAGGAATTCACTATAGTTTCTCTCCATAACCATAATCAATGACAACAACCTATCATAAAAATAAGCAATACAAGCTTATGTAAGTGGTTTAACAATCTGTGGAGATTTCAATATGGTCATTTAAAAAAAATATGAACAGATAAAAAGTTAAAGAATCAGCTATTACCAATCTGAACTCTTCTTTCTATGAAGAAGATCTCCCTGATGTTTGGAGATATTCCCATTCCACTGAGAGAGACTGTACATTCTTTTGGCCCCGTCCCTGCAGATCCATCAATACTTGGATCAGCTATTTTCTGGTAGATAAAGTAGCCCTTGAACAATAAGTCTCAGCTAATATAGGCTACATGACATGGTCAGACCATGCACCAGTGGATCTGATTTAAAAAAAAAACTCATTTGGCTTGCTTCCTTTTCATGGAGAATCAATAATTTTCTTTTGAAAACCAAGGTAATGTTAGTTTCATTAAACAGGAATTGGAAGATTTTTTTTCCTTTTTAACGTACCGACAGACTCTTCTAAAACAAAGCACACAAAGCTTTCATGACAGGAGTATTAATTAAACTAGCCTCTGGAGAAAAGAGAAGGGGACAGTCCTCCTTGCTACAACTTCTAGAGGACATTAAGAAAATTTACACCAATTTTTTTTTAAAATCTCATCGATTCTGTTAAAGAACAGTTTGTAGAATTGAGACATAAATTTAATTGCCCTTTATCTTCACAATTTTGAGCTTATCCTTGCCAAGATTAAATGGAGAATCTATGTTAAGGGTGATAGACTGGGAAAATATTGGCAAACTGTGTCAAAACTTTACAATCTGAAACAAAGATTTATTATTTACAAGACCCTTCATGCTAAACAATTTGCTGAATATCGAATTTGCTGAATATTGTTGCCAAACTTTACAACCTTAAGGAAAGTGAAGGTTTTTTAGCTCCTTTGAAGCAGGACATATAATCCCTTTTATATTCTCTGACCCTCCCTTATCTATCCCCTCCCAACTTCCATCACTCAATGCTCCAAATTCTATGTAGGAAGTGAAAATAGTTATTCAAAGGCAAAGCATAATAAAGCTCTGGGACCAGATAGCTTCTAAAGTGATCATTTTAAAGTTTTTGTTGACTCAATATCTTACCATCTGTGTCATTTTTTTAATAAAATCGCTTCCACTTCTTAACCTCCACAAGAGTTACTGGAATCTAAAATAATAACCATTCCCAAACCTGGGAAATCGCCAATTCTTCCAGCCAACTACCAATCAATCTCATTACTTAACACAGATATTAAACTTTATGATAAAATTCTTGCTCTGTGCATTAATGTGTTTCTTCCTCAACTGATTCATCCAGACCAAGTGGGTTTGGTCCCAAACTGTCACCACCTGAGGGGTGCTAGACTTAATCCAGATAGCCATTAGATCTCTCTTGAATTCTGTTATTCTCTCATTAGATGCTGAAAACATCATTCAACATTTTGACTTTTCGGGGGTTTGGCAGAGCGGCTACATGTAGTTGCCTGTTGCTGCCACTAGGTGGAGATATACCAGAGTGGTATATGCGACATGCCACCAAGGATACGTGGCCTTGGTGGAATAGGAGCCGGCCGTATGAATTGTCAGCCACACTAAGTGGTTTACAAAGGTATATGGTTAGTTTGGCTTTTCAGCCGTTCTTGGGGTCGGCTCTTATTGGGAGTAAACAATGTGTCGGGTGGGTGTCTACTCAGCGTGACATATATTGGTGTGCCAGATCGCTTACCAAAAGCAGCGATTCCAGAGCTAAGTAACCCCGGGATGGTCCAAAATGGCGTCCGGACGCATGTGAGCTGTCACATATGGTGGAGGATGCGGGCATAACTGCCACCAACTGGCAAAGGTTGGCACTAACTGTCTGTGCACATAGTGGTGCAGAGAAAAAATAAATAAAAGGGGGAGTTTGCATAGGACTGCTGAAGTTTACATAGGACTGCTGAATGTCGCTCTGGGTGAGAAAAGGTGTTTCTGAAGAGAGGAGGTGCACCTTTATACAGACTGTTCCTGTGTGGGAAGACTGCCTCAGTGAGGAAACTGTCTCTGGAGAGACAGGGGACGCAGCCCAGTAAAAACACTGTTGCTGCCAGAGTTTTTTTTTCCCTCCCTGCTGACCATGGAGGACATTTTTGAGCTGGTGCGCCGTATGACCACCCAGCCGGCAGTGCCACAGTACCTGGACCGACCAAAGCCAGTCGTCCCTCCAAGGGAAAGCCCAAGAGGGGCAATAAAGTGCAACCACGGAAAACCACCACTGTCCAGCAAGAGGAGCTGTGCTGGATGGGCAATAGAGCAGGACGTGTGCCTGACGGTCCTTTAATCTGGAGGCCAGAGGAAGTGCTGCCACGGATGCACTGGCTGCTGGTGGAGGATCTCCCACTGTGGGTAGCCCTGGACTGTCGCCAAGATGTCTCCAGAGTGCACCCGGACATTGCACCTGGTATGAAGACCCGACCAGAACGTGGTAAGACTGTGCCAATGAGCCTGAAACCTGTTGTGGGACTGTCGTCCATGTGCTTAAGGTTTGTGAGAACTTGCAGTCTGTTTACTTGGCAGAGACATCCCCCATTTTGAGCACTTGTGGGCAACCGCGAGGGTGTCAGGCAAAGGAAGTGACTGTTCCTGGGAAGTGCCCCCTGAGGAGTATGCGGTGCCGCTGCCTGAGACATAAGAGCCTGGGTCGGAGTCTCAGAGAGTACCTGAGACTGACACGGTTTATTTTGGACTGGGAGAGTCTAATGAACTCTGTGTACGGGACATGTGCCTAATATTACCTGCTGTGTTGCCTGTGGGAGAGGGTAACACCTCAGCTACTTCCAGTGTGATAAATGCTAATAATGGGTTAAACAGAAGTGTAAGCCATACCTATGCCACACCGCCTGTGCAGGGGGATGTTAGCTGGGGCACAAGGTCAGCTCCCAGTAGTGCGTCTCTGTGTGAACAAGCGGCTAGAGGTGCTGTAGCAGAGAGCAGCTCAGGTCTGCCCCTGGAGGTGATGGCTGTCAGGGCTAGTGAAGTAAAAGCAGAGTGTGAACTAGCTCCTGAAGCAGTGCCAGCCCCAGCTGTAGAGCAGACATGCTCAGGTGTGCCCATAGATGTCATGATTGATATTACTGAGTCTATAGCAGAGAATGTGGGTTCCATGGTGCATGACAATCTGAAAACATGGGTTAACACTACAGGCTCAGGTGGAGCTAATGTTTTTGCCCCTAGCAACAAGGTGTCCTTGGCATCTCCTGCCATAAAAATGTATAAATGTGCGGGCCCTGAAGCTGTGTGTGAAGTGCCTGGAGTACAGTTGACAAAGGTGTCTACCAGTGACCCCAGCAATCTGTGTGTACCTGATGGTAGCCTGCAAGTTGCAGGTAATGCGTGCCCGGGGATTGATAGCCACCAGTTCTGTGTGACTGCTGATGGTCCCAGAGAGGAGTTTTCTTGTTTCAGTGTGCGGCCTGGAAGGGATCTGGAGAATCCTGGGAATGATTCGTCTCCTACAATGTGTGAAGAGACTAGTTTAATGAGGGTGTGTCCAGACTCTGGTGAGGTGTATGCCTGCATGAATGAGACCTCAGATACCTGTATAGAGAAAATGTATGCTGAGACCTTTAGTTCTATGGATTTCACTTGCTTCAATGGTTGCTGTGTTGCCAGTAGCTTTTTCTGCCAGGGTCACAAAGACTGCAGTGATGGAAGGAGTGAGCTGCTGGACACCACAGAGTTGGGTGTAGGCTTGAACCCTAGTGAGAGGCAGGCGAGCAGGCTTAAATCCCCAGATGGTTAAGAATTGCCTGGTTCTGAGGCAGTTGCTAAATTTTCCTTACAGGTGATGGAGAAACATATTAACAGTATCTCAGAGGTATTATGTCCTTTGGTTTGGGGCAAACAGCAGATGGATGCCATTTGCAGCAAGGTGTCCGCTGAACCTACAGAGGATAAAAAGGTGACTGAGTTGCCTAATGTGAACACGGCCATAGTTGGGGGTAATGATGGGAGAACTATAAAGGTAATAGCCGGGCGGTTATGACTGAGGTCCCATTTAGAAATGTGTCTGCCATTGCCTCCAGCTCATTGTGTGAATTTGATGTTGAGAAAGATGTAGGAGTGTCCCAGATAGAAGCTGAGAGTTCTCCCTTAGAAATGATTATAGGGGATGTGAAAGAAACATCTCCACCCATTGATGCAGAGTATCTGGGGCTAGAAAGCGCCAGTAAGAAGTGTGCACAGGGGAAGATATCCTCTGTCCCTGGCGAGGTGCCAGGTAAGGTCATCTTGGCAGAAAAAGTGTCTATAGAGGTTGCCAATGGTGACGCTTAAACCATTAGCATGCCTGCAGATTGTGGCGAGGTTTGTATTGCAGAATATGCATTGTTTGTGGCCCCTATAGTGATATGTAAGCCTACACAGAGAGTCACCACAAGTCAAACACCTGTTATGGGCTGTAAAGCTCCGGTGAGTACCAGGGAACTCCATAATCGTGCAAGGGTAGTGCATGAAAGGGGCGATACAGACCGTGAATGTGGTCTTCCCACTGCTGTAAGTCATATGTATGGAGGGACAAGCGAGTCCGCAGACATTAGAAACCCACCTGGTAAGGAGGCGAGGTCATCGGCAAGGGCTTTCCTTGGGTGTTGCGAGTGTCTGTAATAACCCTGGGACCACTGACCTACAGGTTAAGGGTGGCACAGAGGTACATTGTGCCACAGTCGGTCCTACTGCAGTGGAGGTTGCCATCACTGAGGAGCTCAGTGAGGTAGACCAGATTCCCCCTGGTAGGAACCAAGTGACAGCTAGGAGCCAAGAGGCGGAACTACAGGGTTCAGAGAAATTTGAGGCTGTCTCTGATCCTGCAGACCAAGAGGTAGTAGGTTTTAGCTCAGGTGCGCCCCTTGAGGCCGTGGTGGATTTGCAAACCCCGGGGAGTGTGTGCTGTCATTACTGCTTCCTGTGCTGCTAGTGTGGTTGCGGGGACTAACCAGGGGCCTTTAGCTTATAGGAGACCCGATTCAGTTTAGACACTGCCCAGTGGGCACAATGCCAAGGTACCCTGTGTGTGGGAGAAGGCTAGAAGGAATGATAGTGCTGGTCTTGGAGTTATCAGTTTGTACTCTTGTGAATTTCAGCATGCAGGCTGAAGGTTGGTGATATCCTTGCAGTAGAACGTACATACTTTAGGCACCCTGTAGTAAGTTTGGGAGTAAACTGTCTGTTGCCGATTATGAGGTGAGGCATGATATGAGCCCACGGATGAGCTGTTTTTGGACAAGTAGTCTCTTCCCCTGATGATGTAAAAGGGAGTATTGCCCATAGCAAACAGGTGCTAAGGAGGAAAAGATAGATGGGGAATGTATGGGTGACTCTGATGCTATCCAGCAGAAATCAGGCTATATGTCCCTGGTGTTATGGAAAAGGTGGGGGAAAGGGGATTTCCCGGAGAAAAGTGGCATGCTTCCCCAGAGAAACCAGGCGCAATATAAGCTGGGTGAGACAGATTCCCTCTGTAAGAGCTTTGACCCCGGAGGAAGGTTGTGCAAGGTGAAAAAGACCTTCGGCCTTTATCAGAGGGGGAGGGTATGTGGCAGAGCGGCTACATGTAGTTGCCTGTTGCTGCCACCAGATGGAGATATACCAGAGTGGTATATGCGACATGCCACCAAGGATACGTGGCCTTGGTGGAATAGGAGCCGGCCGTATGTATTGTCAGCCACACTAAGTGGTTGGCAAAGGTATATGGTTAGTTTGGTTTTTCAGTCGTTCTTGGGGTCGGCTCTTATTGGGAGTAGACAATGTGTCTGTTGGGTTCCAGAGCTAAGTAACCCCGGGATGGTCCAAGATGGCGTCCGGACGCATGTGAGCCGTCACAGGGGTTATAACCCCAGGTATCAGCACTCAGCTATTGGCATCTTGAACGCAGGTTTTTTATCCTAGTCATTCACCTTCCCAAGTGGTGGCAAACAGGGTTACCCTCTATTCCCTCTCATTTTCTTTCTTTGCATTGAACCTTTAACTGACTACCTCAGATCCTACCCTGCAACAGAAGGTAAAAGGCTCTATCAAAGAGAACACACAATCAGTTTGTTTGCGGATGATGATATCCTGCTGTTGTGCTCCTCTCTCAATTCCTCTCCACCTACTATTGTTGAGCCCCTCATATTTCTTTTTTTTTTTTAATTTCAACAGGTTTTATTAGAAACAAAGCAGTACAAATGATGTTAACATGAAGGCATTGCCAGCACGAATTACAACCATAGTGTAAAACACAGTAACCATTAACACAAGAACAGTCTCGTCGGTAAAGTCCGCAAAAGAGAATACGGCTGGCGTCAATGCCCAAATGGTACATGATATAGCCTAGGCAGCGGATAGTGCAACATTCAAAAACGCGCCGTTATGCAATAAAACAGAGAAACACAAAGAATAGAACATGCATTTTAGTAAACAGTAGCAATTCAAAGCACAGTCAATGGCCTGTGTAGCAAAGAGGACTTTGAGGGTCCTACGTGATCAGGTTGGATCAGAGGCACAAGGCCAAGTCTCGGCCGTAGGTAGTACATATGATGTCGATAATTTGACATTCCCAACACACATACCTGCAATCACACTAAGGGGAGGGGGAGAGGGATGAGGAGCAAAAAGGGAAGGGAGTGAACCTGGAGAGGCTTTAAATTTGAAGGGCTTAGGGAATGGGTTACGGTACAACGTGTCAGGGCGCAAAAGCGGGTGGGAAACCTGAATTGCAACCAGGGCGCCCAGGTCTGGGTCAGCAACCGTGCTTGATCCTCTGTCGTGGCTAGAAACTTCAGTATACCACTCCTCAATCGAGGGTGGGTCCGGTGTTTTCCAATGCCTGGGGATGACGGTTTTAGCCGCCTGCAGGAGATGCCTAAGAAGTGACTTTTTATAAGTGGGAGTACCAATATTGAACATAAACAATAGCGCTGCAGCAGGGGTCTTAGGGATAGATATTCCGGAAAGATCCTTCATGACACGATACACTGCACTCCAGAAGCCCGTCAGAGCAGGACAGTCCCACCATATGTGAATCATGGTCCCCTTAGAAGTACCACAGCGCCAACAGACCTCAGGGACCTGTGGGAACCATTTGTGGAGTACATGAGGAACCCTATACCATAGTGCCAAGATTTTGAAGCTTGTCTCCTGAGCCCTCGTTGCGATAACAGCTTTGTGAGTGAGCTCAAAACATTTGTGCCACTGCTCCTTAGAGAAGCATTGTCCCAGGTCCTTCTCCCATGCAGCACAGTAGGAAGGAAGATCCAACCTGTCACCTGTAGACAACTCAGAGTACAGTGTAGATATAATATGTCTCGGGGGAGAATCCTGAAGACACATTTGCTCAAATTTAGTAAGAGGTCTTTGGGCCTGGAGAGTGTTTCCAAACGAAGAGAGAAAGTGTTTCATTTGAAGGTGTTGGAAAATTCGGGAAGCATGGCCATGATTTGTGAGAACTAAACCTGACAGTGGGACGACCTGAGCGCTCGCCATCACTTGATGAAGGCGTAGAGGAGCCAGCTTGGAATCTCCAAAAAAGGGACGCGGGCCCAGACCAGGTGGGAAAGAGGGGTTGTCAGAAATTGGTAAAAGAGGACCTGTTCTATCAACTAGGATCTGATATGTTTTATGAGAGCTAACTGAGGTCAGGGTATGTTTAACAGAGAAGGAGAAGTGGTAGCGGTTCACAAGGGAAGAAGTCCAGACCCAGGGGAGCGACGCGAGTGACAGGGAAAATACGTCACGAGCAATACAGGTCCAAATTTTTTTGTCATCAGGGCATATCATATCCATTAATCTAGCGTACGCCGAAGCCAGGTAATAGTTCTTACAATCAGGGAGCCCCAGCCCGCCTAAGGTTTTATGCCTGGTTAGAGTAGCATAGGATAATCTGGGACGAGTGGAGGGCCAAACGAATGACATAAAGAGACGTTGTATGCGGCTCCAAAAATAATTCGGAATAGAGATAGGGATAGTTTGCAGGAGATACAAAATGCGAGGCAGTATTGACATCTTCAAAATATTAACTCTCCCAAACCAGGAGAAGCATTGCTTGGTCCAGGAGTTTAAATCCCGTGTGATCGCTGCGACTGCCGATTCAAAATTGAGGGAGAAAAGGAAAAACGGAAAGGAACATCCAAGGGCCCTTTAATTCCCCCCAAAGGGGTTTTTTGAATTTGCCGTAAACCGTAGGGGAACCCACTCTTCCCACGGCAAGCCCAAATTTTAACAGAGAATTTTCAAAATCCGTAATGGGGGTTTTAAACCTTTTGAGAAAACCCGTGAACCCCGGGGTCATGGGTATTGAAAAAATTCCCGAAAAGCAAAAGGGGAAGGCTGGGAAGGGAATTTGTACAATTTGGAATAAAAGGTATGAAAGATTTTACCTATCTCCTTCATCGTGTGAACCATAGAACCGTCTGCCGACCTAATCTGGGGTATGTGCATTGCAGACATTCGCTGTCGCAGTGCCCTCGCTAGCATCCTCCCGCATTTGCCACTGTACTCGTAAAGGCGGCTGCGGCCGACCTGGAGAAACCGTTTCCAGGAAGATTCCAGTAAGCGCTTCACCTCCAATCTGGCCGTTAGTAATTCTGGTAGGGTGTCCGCCGCTAGAGCGTGTTTATGCTTAAGCTCCAGCGTGGACAAGGCTGATTTTAACTTGCTCGCCTTATCTTTCTTCAACCTCGAGCCGTGCCTGATCAAGACACCCCGGATAACACACTTAGCAGCCTCCCATTGAATTGATGGAGAGGATGGGTCAGTGCTATGATCCTGCACAAAATTTGCAATCGTTCGAGATATATCCGCTACACAGACAATGTTCAGCAACAGAGACTCATTGAGACGCCATGAACAGGCAGGCTTAGAGGCAGAGGGAAATGTCAACGCGCAGTAAACAGGCGCATGGTCAGATAGGAGGATGTTGCCTATCTCTGTTGAACACACCCAAGGCAGTGCTCCATGCGACACCAGTATATAGTCTAAGCGGCTGTAGACATTGTGAGGGTGTGAGTAGAAACTGAAGTCCTTGCTGTCTGGGTGTTGTAACCGCCAAACATTGCAAAGTTGCAATAAAGTGTATGCTTTTTTAATGGCTTTAATGGAAGAGTAGGAAAGTGATGACTTACCAGATGAGTTGTCTAGGACAGGGTCCAGAGTTGCATTCAGATCCCACATAGTACGATCGTACCCTGAACTAACGGCGTCAGTTTCTCCACCAGATGAGCGAAATAACCAGCCTGCCCCTGGTTTGGGACATAAACATTAACAATAGTGAAGAGATGACCCCCCACATCAAGAATCAGGATGATATAACGTCCATTAGTGTCAGTCCAACATGCCCGGACCTGGTGTACAAAAGATTTATGGAGGGCTATCGCAACTCCCCTGGATCTGGACTCCTGACAATTTGCAAAAAACCAAGTGGGATAGTACTTGTTTTGTATATTAGGGACATGGCCCTCCTTGAAATGCGTCTCCTGCAGACACACCACTTTAAGTCGCTTTTTATGAAAATGATAAAGTACCTGGGACCGTTTGCTGGGGAAGTTAAAGGGGTGTTATCGTTTCATTAAATGGTCTTCAGAATAAGGGGACAGTGAAAACAAGCAACTTTGCAATTGGATGTCATTAGCAAAGCTGCCTTGTTCTCACAGTGTCCCTTATCGTGTGTGTTTATTTACACTGATATCCAGTGTTGGTCGAATCCCTCCTGATCCCTCCTCCTTTCAATTCACTAGCTGAGAGCTCATTTACATTCTGTACAGCCCCTGGGTCGATTCACGGAGATGTGTGTCTGACTCAGAGTTAGGGGCCGTAGCATTTTCTGTTTCCACACCTAGCAGAAACAGACTGCAGCAGATTGTACAATGATAAAACATGACAGTTTTGTCCCTGTGCCTAACTCTCCTGCATAGACGCAGATCTGTGCCGTTCTTAGAAAGCTGTAATACATCTCCAGCTGTGAGATATCAGTGCTCAGATTAGATTGAATGCAGCCATTTGGTATGTATACAGCTCTTATAAAATAAGACTGATAGGGAGAGACACAGTGATATGTGGACTCAGAGGGGAGGGGGGGAGTCTCAGGCCAGCAGTGAAGGGGGGATGATGTCATCCAGCTGGGAGGGGAAGACACGCCCCTGCATTCACAGAGCTGAGAAGCTAAGAGAAGTGTGAATCAGCCGAAGTAAGGAAGCGATACATCCCCTTTAAGGCCTTGTGCATTGAAGGATGCAAAGGAAATGTCTGCCATACCTCTTAGGTCACGGGGCAGGCAGGGGAAGAGGGAAAACCAGGGGGGAAGAGGGAGGGAGGAAGTAGAACGATCACTCACGAAACATACACACACACACACACACACACAACCAAGGAGCAGGCAATACAGAAGCCTGCCGCTGGAACTACGGGGTTGGCTATCAAAAGCCAAGCGTCCCTGAAACCTCAGGAAAGGTCCATACCGGGACTAAATCCTATTGGGGGGGTACCAGAGAACAAGATGTAGCAAGGATACTAACACATAGTATCCAGGCTCCATCGTCCATATGTTGCATACCAGAAAAAACAACGCGTAAATGGCTGACCAGAATATATGAAAGGGAACAGTGAGTTCCAGCGTTGGGGAAATCTTAATAATAGTAAGACAAAAGAAGACCCAGGGCTGACTGGGGGTAAGGAGGGGGAGGGGAGAAAGGAAGGGGGGAAGAGCAGGAAAGGGAGAGAGAAGAGAAGGAGAGAAAGAGAGGGGAAGAGAAAAGGAAGAAAAAAAAGGGGGGGAGGAGGAGAGAAGAAAGGGAGGTGGGGAAGGGAAAGAGATTAAAAGATTAAGAGAAAGGAAATTTTTCAATGACCAGTTAAGGTCAGGCATATTCTAAAACAATGATGTCCATGGAAGAATAGATACTCCCAAAAGGATACTCAAAGGGCATAGAGACCTATATCGGTCGGTACATCATCCAGGGGAGTCCTCATGGGGGATTGGAGTTCGTGGAGGAGTCAGTACGATGCCGGTGGTGTCTATTCTTTCGCGGTGGCAGTCCTTGTGCATCCCACGGTGCCCGGGAGTTAAATGTATTGGTGCAGACCCCAATGAGGGCCAGGGTGGGAGAACAATATTCTGGATGCTTAGTTCCTGTAGCACCGAGGGGATATCGTCAGGGGAGCGGATTGTAAGTGACTTCTCTTTCCCCCGTATGAACAGAGCGAAGGGGAAGCCCCACCGGTAAGGGATACGGCGCTTCTGTAGTACAGAGAGGAGAGGTTTTAGAGCAGCTCTTTGAGCCAGGGTATGTCTGGAGAGGTCCTGAAGGAGAAGTATAGGAACATCTTTGAAAAAGAGTTTCTGTCTCTGGCGGGCACACCGCAGAATATCATCTTTCAGCCGGTAAAAATGGACCCGGCAAATAACGTCTCTCAGCTTCTTGGGATCCAATGCTGGAGGACGAAGTGCTCTATGGGCTCGGTCTATTTCAATGGGAGCTGACGGATGTCTTTCCAACAAGTCGTTGAAGATCGTGGTGAGCACCGGGGTGAGATCATTAGACAAAACTGATTCGGGCAGGCCCCGAACTCTAATATTGTTCCGCCTGCTCCTATTTTCGAGATCATCAATATGCTGATGAAGCGGGAAGATCTGAGCGGAGTGCTGGGACGTGGAGGACTGGAGGGCTTGCATGGTTTGTGAAGTAGACTGCTGAGTTGATCTATGGAAGACACTTTAGAGCTTAGTGAGGACAGCTCAGTATGAAATAGGGAGATTTCTTGTTTACATTCAGTTATGATATGCATGGCCAAGGCTGAGAGATCGTTCCTGGAGGGCAGAAACTGTGTAAATCTGTGCAGATCAGATAGCGTGATCGGTCTGCTGTCATCTGCCGATACAGATGAGGGGCCAGGAGAACTTTGGGAGTTATCCCGAAGAGAGCGTGTATAAGAAAGAGCTACATTATGTTGTTGAGAGGAGACTGGTGTCCGTATAGCAGTATTTGAGGTAAGAGACATCTGGCTTGGTGAGATAGAAGAAGACATCGCCATCACATCAAGAGGGGCAGCCTCTCTATGAGAAGTAGGTGAGAAGGTGCGTACTGCAATTAGACTTCCCACCGGCGAGTGCTGTGGGTCTCCCCAAGTGGAGCCAGTGGACCACCGTGGGGAAGGCCTGCCAGCCGGAGATATGGGTGTGTGCCAGAGAGCATGCGGCATGGCAGGACCGCAGGCAGGAGAGAGAGACTGAGGATGATTCTGAGGGTACACAGTCTCATCAGAGGACAGGGATGCGTCCTGTACAGAAGGAGGGTTGGGTGCCGGTGCACCATGTTGTACTGGGCCTCCATTACAGGGGTCAAACTGCTCCAAAACCCCACTTGGGGTAGGGGGCACATGCTCTGCGCCCTGAGATGCAGGAGCTATGGGCCCTGAGGCGCTGATGGGCACATTAGAGGCTGCGGAGACCTGGTGGGTCGGGGTCAACAGCTCTGTGGGTGATGGGACTGGAGAATCCAAAATGGAGACTTGCAGGGAACCCCGTGTCTCAGGGTCTGCCCCCGTACCTTGCTGATGGGCCGCACGTCGGTCTGAAGCTGCTGACGGCGAATGGACGGCCTCTGTGCCTGTGCCCGGGCTCCATGTGATGGTGCGGCATCGATGCGCTCAGCAGGGATGTCCGGTGGGCACGCCGCGGCTGGCGGTCCTGAAGAGGAGCGATGCGATGCCTTCAGTGCGGAGCCGAGTTGCTCAGGGTCTGTAATGCAGGAGGGAGCCTGAGCGCCATCTTCTTCTCGCATGTAGCGGACGGTCCTTGCGGCGGGCCGGCCGCCCGGCGTCTGCGGAGAAGCGGAACCCGAGACCTGATGCGATGGTGTCGCACAATCCTCCGGAGGCCAGAGGTTGGTTACCGGAGTGGAGGGTACAGGGGAGGTCTGCTGGGATCCCGCACGGGCTCTTCTGCGTCCGCCATCTTGCTCTGCCTCGCGTCCCGCGGCTGCAAGGCGGGCCAGTGGAGCTGCCGGGTGAAAGAAAGCCCCGATGTCCCTCTGGGGAGACAGAGGGCGAGCAGAAGACTTTAGGGTCTTTCTTTTAGTTGTCTTTCCCATGTTGAGTAAACAGTGTCAGCCAAAACAATGCAGAAGAACGAGGAGCTCCTGGAAACAAGTCCTCACACGGCCATAGGCAGGACACGTCCCCCAGCCCCTATATTTCTTTACTAAATTATCCTTTTACATACTGAACAAATCTAAATCATCCCTACTGCTCTAAAATAATAAAAAAAAACATCAGAAAGCATGCCTAGAAAAATCTGGCTTCATTGAACAGAGAAATAAATTGATTACTAGGGAATCAAAGAAAAATAGGTTTGGACACCACTGAAGTCTTCAACATCCAAGATACAACATCCCAATGCAACAGGGCACCCTAGGAAAGGTAGCCAAGCCCCCACCTACGATAGTCCAAACAAATATCTAAAAATTTCGTCAGCATAAATGTTGTTTATTTCAAAGAATCCAGAGTACCAAAATAATTGTGCAACGTTTCGGCTCCGAGAGTGAGAGAAAGAATCACTCTCGGAGTCGAAAAGTTGCACAATCTTTTTTGGCCTCTGGATTCTTTGAAATAAACATCATTTATGTTGACGCCATTGTTGGATATTTGCTTAGACTAGGTAATCAAAATCATTCCCTCCCCGGACATAACTATTTAGAGTATGACACTTTATTTGCTTCACTAAACGTAGAGACAAAACGTCTCAATTCTTTCATCCTGTCTTGGTTATCTAGAATGAATATATTTAAAATGCTCCCCCTTCCAAAATGCATTTATCTGTAGATGTATACCCTATCTCATACCAATAACCACCATTTATAAATTCCAAACCCTCTTGAGTGAATTCATATGGAATGGTATTAGAGCAAGAAATAAGAAGGAGATCCTATATTATCCCATAAAAGATGGGGGTATGGCCATGCCAAATTTTCTTTCATATTACTTAGCAATTCTAGCTGACCTCTGGTATGACATGATGAATATAGGCTAGACGCAAATTTAGTTTAGGATTATTTTCAGCCTGTATCCCCTCTCATCCTCCCCTGTTTATGCTCCTTTGCTTATAGTTCTTGAGATTGTCCTTTTCTACAGCCATCAAATACTTTTCTCTTATGTGCTTTCATCAAGCTATGTTTACTTTATATTATGAACTCATATTATATCATCTACTGCCATATTGTGTATAATTGAACCATATTTCTATAGTAGAACATTTTCAAATTACGGTATAGAATGAAGCATGCCACATGTATCATTGGGGGCACATGAAGGTAAAGAATGAGCCCAATGAGTAAGGTTGCCACTTTATAGAACTGTGTACACGAACCCCAAACACGTCCATATGCAAGAGGCTTTAGACTAGCTAAACAGTCAATATAATTTAAAAACTACTAGCGCTGGCTTCCAAATGCCTATATATTCCCAATGTTACTCATAGGACAATGCTATTCATGGTTTTGAGGATCCAGCTATCCATAGAGCTGTTAGCAGTAAGCTAAATCTGCCTAAAGTTCCCAGTCCATAATTTCATTGACATAAACACTCAAACTTGACTACCTTTGTGACCCAAACCTTTTCAAACACTTCCATTCGGAAAAATTTGATGTGAGAGACCATCATGAACATACATCTCCTTTTATTCCACAGTTTCAAGATAATCGACCGGATGGCAGCTCATAATAATAATTCTTTGAACTATTTTATACTCTCAGGATTTTCAGAAGGTCAGGTTATATTCTCACTTTTCACTGCAGTAATCTATCTTATGACCATTTTGGGGAATCTCACTGTATTTAGCATCATCCAGGTGGACAGCCACCTCAAAATGCCCATGTATTTCTTTTTGAGTTGTCTATCTTTACTAGACTTCTGTTTCTCTACGGTTAACCTCCCGGCTATGCTGGTTAATGTTATCACTGGAAACAGGATTATATCTTTCCATAGATGTTTCACACAGCTTTTTTTCTTTGTCTGTTTTGGGGGATCTGAAAGTCTTCTTCTGGCGGCCATGGCTTATGACCGATATGTAGCCATATGTAACCCTCTCCGTTATCCCGTCATTATGAATAGGAGGTTCTGCTCAGGCTTTGTAGCCGGGTGCTGGGTCTGTGGGTTGGTAAATGCTGTATTCCACACCTCGATGACCTTGAAACTGACCTTCTGTGGAGATCATCACATCCACCATTTCTTCTGTGATGTCCTTCCAATGTTGGAAGCAGCTTGTAGTGATATCCAGAGCAGCCAAGTGGTGTTATACATGGTCACCGTATTCATAGGGATGTCACCTTTTCTACTTGTCATGAATTCCTATATACATATTATTTCTGCTATCATGAAAATCAGCACCTCTGAAGGAAGACAGAAGGTCTTCTCCACATGCTCCTCACACCTCATAGTTGTCTCTGTCTTCTACTTAACTGCTATGTTCAACTACAATGGACCTATATCTGGAGACTCCTTCATCATTGTCCGTGTCTCATCTGTTCTGTATAGTTTTGTCCCTCCATTGTTAAATCCTATTATCTACAGCCTGAGGAATAAGGATGTAAAGAAAGCCTTGAAGAAAGTACTTGAGATGCTGATCCATTCAGATGTTCAGATGGTGAAATAGACAGTTTTGGACCCAATCAGCTAAAATGTTTCCTCATTACAGTTTAGAATGGTCACAACTACCAACCATTTATATACAATTCCCCCCTTAACATTTCAGTATAAAGTTGTCTGAAGTTGTCACCTCTCAGCAAGAATGTACATGTGACATTAGGAAACTGAATAAGGTAACGGAATAAACTAGTTAGGCTTAGGTGTTGTTTTCGAAAAGTTAATTTTCTGAAAAAGTTTCCTGTGGGAACTGGAGAGGATCTGCAAGGAAGAATGGCAGAGGATCCACAATCCCGGTGTGAAAAACTTATTGCATGATTCCCAAGAAGACTCATGGCTGTACTAGTTCAAAAGGTGCTTCTACTCAATACTGAGCAAAGGGTCTTATGATCATGTAATATTTCAGTTTTTCTTGTTTAACAAATTTGCAAAAATATCTACATTTCAGTTTATTTCTTTCAAGATGAGGGGGGGGGGGTTCAGAGTGTACATTAATGAGCAAAAAAATGAACTTTTTTGATCTTACCAAATGGCTGCAATAAAACAAAGAGTGAAAAATTTAAAGGGGTCTGAATACTTTCCGTACTTACTGTATGTTACATAGTTACATACTTAGTATGGTTGAAAAAGACAAATACCCATCAAGTATAACCAAGGTTGGGGAAGATGTGGATGAAGGGAGGGGTAAAGGGAATTTTTAAGCTTAGTTTTTCACCTACTAATGAAGACTTTGGATACCATAAGACAAGACCCAATCTGCCCAAAAGGAAGATTTCATTCCTGATCCTAAAGTTGCCATCAAACTGGATCCAGATGTTTTTTTACGGCTACATAAGTATTAATATTATTCAGTAGTAAGTGGTTATCTAAGCCTTTCATAAAACCCTCACCTGTTCCTGCTGTGACCAGATCCTGAAGCTTTGAATCCACAGAGTCGCAGTTCTTATGGTAAAGAAGGATTTTCTTCTCTAGATATTGAATCTTTTTTTCTCCAAATGGAGGGAGCGCACCCTTGCTTTTTTTAGGATGGTTTTCATGGTTACAAACTACAAACAAATCCAGTGTATTTCTGATACCACAGTCGTGTGTTTCTCACTTCCACAACTGTTTCCAGGCTAAATTGCTCTCAGGGTGGTGAGAAAAAAATCATAACTCCCACATAAACATGTTGCTCCACACCATTATCCAGTAACTGACCACTGTCTCTTTACTTTTACATTTTCCTACTCTACTAATTTTTTCACCTTTTTCGTGATAGGTAAGTTTTTATTTTTACTTAATTTTTACATAAGATTTTGTAGAATATGAGGGAAAAGGTAAAAAAATTGTCTTTTCACATTTGTTTGCGTATTTTTTAACAGCAAAGGTAGTGCTAAAATAAGATTTATAACTGTTGTCACTTTTCCATTTCAGACATTCCTACATAGACGATATAATATTTTTGAGTTGTCAGGGGTGGGTTAAAAGTTGCATTTTTGGCAGATTTTTTTGTTAATTTTTTTGTGTTTTTCTTTTCTTTATTTTACATATTGTCCTGGGTTCATCCCGGGTCCCTAGACATTTTTTGCTACTTTGGGATAGAAAAAATAGAACACCCGAAGAGAGGAGGTGATTGGTAGCAATTAGTGCACCTCGATGGGGCATACTGGATTATGGAGTTGGGAACAAGAGTGCCCGAGGGATTAAGTGATCATAATGACCTCCTCTATATATATATTGTATAATATGGTTTTCTACAGTTCTTCTATCTAGCGTTAGTAGTAATTCTAATGTTTTTAAATGTGTTGTTTTAGTGGTTGGAGCTACTGGACGTGTAGGATTCAGGTGCCAATGGAGTGACGTAAGGATAGGGATTACAATTGTGATTGGTCCATTAACCTTTTTAACATAGATAGACACATTCATTATCACACTGTGAGTAAGGACACACATACGGTCCGAAACGCGTAAGCGGGATGTGCCATTTCTAATTTTACCCTCTGTATTGTGAACAAGTAAAATAAAGAATTTACTTTTTTATATTACTGTTGTATTCCCAAGAATTTTGTATGGAGTACTAAACAGCTCTGGAGCCGAGGGCATTTGCTTCCGTGCAGTAGGAGAAAGGTCTGATGGAAACTAGGTCAATCGATTACCTCAGCAAAGGATGAGTCCATTTTCTTCAGTTTTACCTATATACTGTGCAGTATAACCCAATCACGTGCTGCAGCCCACTCTCCTCTCTGTTGTTTTCTTTTCATGACACCACCTCCAATTTCCTCAAATAAATCAGATAGAGAAGGAGTTGGAGCCTACTGCGACTATTCTACTTTTATGTTCCTCTGTGGTTTTCTTACAGACTCTTTGGTGGCTCTCCTGTTATTGGCCCTTGTGTATGGCCAAGTTCTTTTATTTCCTCAGTAGCAGGGTACCTCTCTTTGGCATGTAGCTTCAGCCACATGCTAACTTACTTCCTGATAAAGGAGTTGCCTCATGATACAAAATAAAACATTTCATATTGGATCCATTGCGGTAAACAGGTGGTGGCCATAGATTAGGATCCAAGAACTCCAGCAAACATCTGGTTTTGCTGGGGTAAGCAGTAGATGATCACAGACATAGCCACTACAGGTGAAATAAAGTATTACATGGTGGCCATTTAAATCAATGTCTGTCCACATAATAGATAAAGCCTTCAAATATGCCAAAGCAGCTTTCCACTTTGATTCACAGAAAGGGTACTGATGGAGGGATATCCCTTTATGACATTCATGTGCTTATTAAATCATATAGACAGGAGTTATCATAATGATACAACTCCTTTAAAGAAATTGTAAATCTAATTTGTGAAATTAGTTTTTTTTCATTAAACAATGTAAATATCTATTCTCTAATTCCAGACAAAAATTAAATATCTAAATACAAATAGAAACTTGTATTATAGATATAATTGACCTTAATGAGTTACAGCTCCCATAAGGACATGGAGTCTCTGCGGATGTCGTCTATGTACCTCTCATGTGGCTATTGCTCCTGAGAAGCTATGTGACTTAAATATGAGTAAATTTCACAGAACACACAGACTTGGAGACAGAAAACACAATCTACACTATTAGAAAAAAAAATCTGAAACAAAATCTGGAATTTTACTAAATATGTTTTTGTCCTTTCTTATGTCAACCAACTCAGAGGGACAAAAAAATATAATATCACGAATATTGAAATCACAAGAACTAAACCAAGGAGGAAACAGTAGCCTGATAAGGTGAATATGTCACAGATAAAAATGCTTTTTTTAGCTGTATTTTGTTAAACATTTAAAAAAAATCCAGCTACAAATGACTTACATTTTTCCAAACATAAAATACTCCCCTACAATCAAATTTTTTTTATTCCAAATGAAGGTAGTTTTTGGGGGGGAGGATTTATTTTTTGTTTGCAAACAAAATATTTTGGCTGATCTTGTATTTACACAAAATAATAAATTCATTGGAGCCTTTAAAGTTGATTATGCCTATGCAGACACATATATTTGATTAACTTTGAAAGCTTGAATGGCACCATAAGAACAAAGACAGATGTGCTTAATATTTTCCACCACATATTTTGGTGTGGGGGGGCTTAAAATTTTTAGAATTCCAGAAAAATAATAAGCATGCTGCAAATCTAAAAATCCAAAGTATGCTTTGAATCTCATGCGGGGTTAGTCCACTACATATAGATGAGATTTTGAGAAACTGGTCTCAGATCTCCTGAGTGTCACTTACTTTTGTCCCTCTTTCCTCCTTAAATGTCTCTCATCTTGACTTGATAAAAAAAAAAGTTGCATTCATAAATTTGTTATATTGTCTCAAAAAGCATCTCTCTTGTTCCTGACATGTATCCCTTTGATACAATGGTTGGCATTAAATGCCTATAAATTCTCTAGGTTAGACATCGAGCCAAGCAGTTCATGATTTTGAGGGTCCAGTTGTTCATCATAAGTCATTCATAGTGAGCAGTGAACCTCTAAATCATCTAGAGGATAAGTAAATGTGCCTGAAAGTCCATGATCCACAATGTTATCCATATTTACATCCCAACTTGACTTCTACTAGGTAAACGTTGCATGTTAGAGACCATCATGAAGACCCAACTACTGCTTCATTCTGTCCAGTTATATGGGGTTTCTAACCAATTGGATCTTTTTTTCCCACAGTTTTAAGATGATCAACTGAATGGCAGCTCGAAATAATAATTCTTTGGATGAATTTATCCTCTTAGGATTTTCAGAAGGCCAGATTATACTTTCACTGTTAATTGCAGTGATTTATACAATGATCCTTGTTGGGAATGTTACTGTGTTTAGCATCATTCAGGTGGACAGCCACCTTAAGACGCCCATGTATTTTTTCTTGAGTTGTCTATCCTTATTTGATATTGGCTTTTCTACTGTCACCCTCCCGGCTATGCTGGTCAATGCTATTACTGGGAACAGGAGGATATCCTTCCATAGATGTTTCACACAGCTCTTTTTCTTCATCTCTTTTGGAGCATCTGAAAGTCTTCTTCTGGCGGCCATGGCTTATGACCGATATGTAGCCATATGTAACCCCCTCCGTTACCCAGTCATTATGAATAAGAGGTTCTGCTCAGGTTTTGTTGCTGGTTGTTTGGTCTGTGGGTCGTTGAATGCCGTGTTTCACACCTTGATGACTTTGGAACAAACTTTCTGTAGAGATCATCATATCCACCATTTTTTCTGTGATCTCCTTCCAATGTTGAAAGCAGCTTGCAGTGATATCCAGAGCAGCCAAGTGGTACTACATGTGGTCACAGTTTTTATAGCGATGTCTCCTTTTGTCCTTGTCATAAATTCCTACATACGTATCATTTTCACTATCTTAAAAATTCGCTCCTCGGAAGGAAGACAGAAGGTCTTCTCCACATGCTCCTCACACCTCATAGTTGTTACTGTCTTCTATGTTACTGGCATGTTCAACTATAATGGTCCCAGTTCTGGAGACGCTTTCATTGTTGTTCGAATTTCATCTCTTCTTTTTGGTATACTGTCGCCATTGTTAAACCCTGTTGTCTACTGTCTTAGAAACAACGAGGTGAATGACGCCCTGAAGAAAGCAATGACTAGAACCGACATTGTGATGGCGATGATGAGACCATTCAAGCTGGCTTGGACTTTTTATTTACAAAACACTCCAGACGAAACTGATATTTTGGGCCTTATGTATGAAAACTGTCTAGCAGTAAGACTTTCTTTGTTGCTCATAGCAACCAAGCAGAGCCCATAGCAACCAATCAGAGCTCATAGCTACCAATCTGAGCTCATAGCAACCAATCAGAGCCCATAGCAACCAATCAGCGCCCATAACAACCAATCATAGCTTATAGCAACGAATCCAAGCTCCTAACAACCAATCTGAGCCCATAGCAACCAATTCAAGCTCATAACAATCAATCTGAGCCCACAGCAACCAATCCAAGCCCATAGTAACCAATCAGCACTTATAGCAAACAATCAGAGCTTAGATTTCTTTTTTCCAGATCACTATATGAAATGAAAACTGAGCTCTGATTGGTTGCTATGAGCCCTGATTGGCTGCTATGAGCTTTGATTTGTCTCTATGGGCTCTGAATGGTTGCTATGGGCTCCGATTGGTTGTTATGGTCTCTGATTGGTTGCTATAAGGGCTGATTAGTCGCTGTGGGCTCTACTATGGGCTCTGATTGGTTGCTATGAGCTCTGATTGGTTGCTATGGGCTCTGATTGGTTGCTATGAGCGCTGAGTGGTTGATTTGAGCGCTGAGTGGTTGCTATAAGCACTGATCGTTGCTATGAGCTCTGATGGGTTGCTATGGGATCTGATTGGTTGCTATGAGCTCTGATTGGTTGCTATGGGTTCTGATTGGTTGCTATGAGCTCTGATTGGTTGCTATAAGCGCTCATTGCTTGCTATGAGCTCTGATTGGTTGCTATGGGCTCTGATTGGTTGCTATCAGCTCTGATTGGTTGCTATAAGCACTGATCTTTGCTATGAGCTCTGATTGGTTGCTATGGGCTCTGATTGGTTACTATGGGCTCTGATTAGGTGCTATGAGCTCCGATTAGTTGCCATGGGCTCTGATTAGTTACTATGGGCTCTGATTGGTTGCTATGGGCTCTGATTGGTTGTTTTGAGCTCTGATTGGTTGCTATAAGCACTGATCTTTGCTATGAGCTCTGATTGGTTGCTATGGGATCTGATTGGTTGCTATGAGCTCTGATTGGTTGCTATGGGTTCTGAATGGTAGCTATGTGCTCTGATTGGTTGCTATAAGCTCTAATTGCTTGCTATGAGCTCTGATTGGTTGCTATGGGCTCTGATTGGTTGCTATCAGCTCTGATTGGTTGCTATAAGCACTGATCTTTGCTATGGGCTCTGATTGGTTACTATGGGCTCCAATTGGTTGCTATGGGCTCTGATTGGTTGCTATGAGCTCTGATTGGTTGCTATGGGCTCAAATTGGTTACTATGAGCTCTGATTGGTTGCTATGGGCTCAGATTGGTTGCTATGAGCCCTGCATGGTTGCTATGGGCAAAAAAGGACAGGTTTAATGCTTGACAGTTTTCATAAATAAGGCCCATTGTGTATTGTCAGAAATTTGATGCTATGATGTCAGAAGTTTTATGAACAAGATTTTTTATTTATTTTTTTAAAAAAAGATGTATGTATGATAATTTGTATGTGGTTACAAGCAAAACACTTATCCACCTGGAGTGGGCACAATCACTTTTACTATTAAACTGCAAAATGGAAGTTCAATGTATGATATGCCGTATTTAATAACACAACACACATCTATAGAGGAATGTGATGAAGTAACTCAGCTACAACATAGACACACTAACTTTTTTCCCAAAAAATGTAAAAACATGGTGCGGCTGCTCAAGTAAATGGTGTCCATGCACAGCGTTTTTCTTCTCAAGGCAGTAATATATTGGAGGAAGTGTTATCTAGCACCGTCTGTAGTTTTTATCTTCCACCTCATTAGTTCCCCCATTTGAAAGATTCTACTCTTACAGCAATCTGAGTGTGTCATTAATTTATCTATAAATGCGCAAATCTCATTGAATCTCATTGAATCTCATTTCTCATTGAATCTGCTATCTGATCTGCGGCAGCATATTATAGCGCAGAAGGAGCTGAGCGGATAGATATATAGTTTTGTAGGGAAAGATTCAGTAGAACTTGTGTTTTCTTCATTTAAATCCCTGCTTATTCTGGGTTAAGGAGTCTAGTGGGTGGGGTTATCAGTGACTGATAGCTATCTCATTATGCACACTGATACAAGGAAGGCTGTCAATCACTGATTGCATTGCCCACTGGACTCCTTACCCCCCAAAAAGTTGATTTAAATGAATAAACACAAATTCTACTGAATCTTTCCCCACATAACAATATATCAATTTGCTCAGCTCCTCCTGCTCTATAACATGGGGCCCAAAGATCAGATAGCATGTCCTCAGCTCCTCCTGCTCTATAACATGGGGCCACAGATCAGATAGCGTGTCCTCAGCTCCTCCTGCTCTATAACATGGGGCCCACAGATCAGATAGCATGTCCTCAGCTCCTCCTGCTCTATAACATGGGGCCACAGATCAGATAGCATGTCCTCAGCTCCTCCTGCTCTATAACATGGGGCCTGCAGATCAGATAGCATGTCCTCAGCTCCTTCTGCTCTATAACATGGGGCCACAGATCAGATAGCATGTCCTCAGCTCCTCCTGCTCTATAACTTGGGGCCACAGATCAGATAGCATGTCCTCAGCTCCTCCTGCTCTATAACATGGGGCCTGCAGATCAGATAGAATGTCCTCAGCTCCTCCTGCTCTATAACATGAGGCCACAGACCAGATAGCATGTCCTCAGCTCCTCCTGCTCTACAACATGGGGTCCACAGATCAGATAGCGTGTCCTCAGCTCCTCCTGCTCTATAACATGGGCCACAGATCAGATAGCATGTCCTCAGCTCCTTCTGCTCTATAACATGGAGCCTGCAGATCAGATAGCATGTCCTCAGCTCCTCCTGCTCTATAACATGGGGCAGATCAGATAGCATGTCCTCAGCTCCTCCTGCTCTATAACATGGGGCCTGCAGATCAGATATCATTTCCTCAGCTCCTCCTGCTCTATTACATGGGGCCACAGATCAGATAGCTTTTCCTCAGCTCCTCCTGCTCTATAACATGGGGCCACAGATCAGATAGCATGTCCTCAGCTCCTCCTGCTCTATAACATAGGGCCGCAGATCAGATAGCATGTCCTCAGCTCCTCCTGCTCTATAACATGGGCCACAGATCAGATAGCATGTCCTCAGCTCCTCCTGCTCTATAACATGGGGCCACAGATCAGATAGCATGTCCTCAGCTCCTCCTGCTCTATAACATAGGGCCACAGATCAGATAGCATGTCCTCAGCTCCTCCTGCTCTATAACATGGGGCCACAGATCAGATAGCAGGTACTCAGCTCTCTTGCTCTATAACATGGGCAAGATCAATGCATCTCCTCACCCTGCTCTATAACATGGTGCCAGATCAGATGCATGTCTTCAGTTCCTCCTGCTCTATACCATGGGGCTGCAGATCAGAGAGCATGTCCTCAGCTCCTCCTGCTCTATAACATGTGGCCCCAGATCAGATAGCATGTCCTCAGCTCCTCCTGCTCTATAACATGGTGCCACAGATCAGATAGCATGTCCTCAGCTCCTCCTGCTCTATAACATGGTGCCACAGATCAGATAGCATGTCCTCAGCTCCTCCTGCTCTATAATATGGGGCCTGCAGATCAGATAGTATGTCCTCAGCTCCTCCTGCTCTATAAAATGGGGCCTGCAGGTCAGATAGCGTGTCCTCAGCTCCTCCTGCTCTATAACATGGGGCCTGAAGATCAGATAGGATGGGCAATTTGACAGGATCCCTTTAAACTTGAACAATTTCATAATACATGGAACTCTTGAGATAAAATGTTGTAATAAGGGAAGGTGATTTAGATAGTTTTCCATGTAACACATGGAGATCTCAAGTTTGCCATAACCACTGTCTTCTCTGCTTTCAAAAGGGGGGTACAGAGACAGGGAGTATCCTCTATAATGTCTACACGCCTATTAGGGTATATGGATGAAACCTGTAATGACTTGCATCTGTCGTGACGCCTTTAAATTAATGCAATTCTCATCTGTAACAATTCTTCCACTCTAAAATGAAAACATCTATTCCTTAATTCCAGACATTAATTAAAATATAAATTTAAACTTGTCTAATATAAATAATTGACCTTAATGATTTGTAGTTCTAACAAGGAAATGAAGTCTCTGTGGACGTCGTCAATATATCTCCCCATGAGGTGTTGTTTGACTATAAAATGTATATGGGCAACTCACGTAACACAAAGCCTTGGAAGCAGAAAACACAATCCACTGGCGTCAGACGTCTTTCAGGAAAAAATCACAACAAAAACTGGAAATTTCATCAAAAATGCTTTTCTCCTATTTTACTTTGAAATTTTTAGAGAGGCAAAAACAACTTATATCACAATTACTGATGATTGAAACCTCAAGAACTAATAGAAGGGGAAAACGGCGGCCTGGTAAGGTGAATATGTCAGGGAAATATGGGTTAGTGAAATATGATTCTAATCTTTGAATACTTTTTTTTTCATTTTGTGATAAAAAATACTGTAGAATAAAGACATAAAAAACCTTTAGGGCAGCAGCTGGTGAAACTAAACTTCAAGTTTTTGTTGTCAGATAACAATGTTTAACTGGTTTCTTTCACTTTTTTATTTCTTTGATATTAAATGCAAAACATCATTGCCGGAGTTTTTGATTTTACATTTACACAATCCAATGGAAGGGTTGAAGCCATTAGAGACTCTTTTGTGAGTAAATCTTGATGATCTGACAAAAGTTTGGGATAATAGCATTGCATATTTGAAAATCAGCAGCAATCGCTAACTCATGTGCACATTTATTCAGCTACATATAGATGAAGTCCACCATCAATTATATTGTACTGAATATTGCCAGAGCTTTTTTGGAATCCAACACTTATGAACTCTTATGTTGAGTGTGTTTTCTTCCAGTGGAAATTCATTGCAGATTTTTTTGTCAGCTCTGTGTGCCAGGCATGCCTATTGATTTGGCGAGTTCTATTGTGCATGAGATGGGATACTGAGCAGTGGCTGTGTCAAT
This sequence comes from Phyllomedusa bahiana, assembly GCA_025379985.1. Taxonomy (NCBI): domain Eukaryota; kingdom Metazoa; phylum Chordata; class Amphibia; order Anura; family Hylidae; genus Phyllomedusa; species Phyllomedusa bahiana. The sequence continues at coordinate 78,351 of JAODAL010002528.1, read as the reverse complement.
GTCTTGAAGTGAGAATATAGTGGAGAGAGGGAAAAGAGAGTCAGAGGGAGTTTGAGGATCAAAACTTTGGAGGTTCCTGCAGGGGTGTGTTGTTGCTGTTCTGGATTCTGGACCAGCAGTCATGTTCTATACGGTCATATGATGTCTCAATAACCAAGCTTCTACTGTAGAATGTCTCCAAATTACAGTATATAATGAAGCATGCCACATGTGTCTCTGTTTAGGTTAAGAGGCACTTTGGGGTATAATATGATCCCCTAGAATCCTATAGGTGCTATGTGTCAAAACTATATTATACTCATCATGAATACAACCTTGTGTTTATGGCTGAGAGTGGCTATACGTTCTATATGAAAATAATTTATTTTGATCAACAACAGCATCCAATGCGATGTTGTCTTTTTGGGTAATTTTTATCTAAAATGGTTGACCATAATGGGCTCCACTGAAGTTTTGATCATGAAGCTCACAGGTCAGTAAAATAGAAGTTTTAGATACCTATACATCTCCTACATTACACAATAGACCATACTATTCATGGTTTTGAGAAAACACCTGGCCATAGACACCCTCATAGTGAAAGATGTACTCCTACTTCTTTCAAATAAGCTAAATCCATGGAAATGTCAAAGTCTACAAATTTTTCCATATTAACGCTACAATATTTCCACTTTTGTGGCCTAAAATAAGGAGTGTTAACCCTTTTTAAGCTACATCTAGAGTCTCCCACCCAGCCAACCAGTATTTTACTCTGCACTGATGAGGACCAAATACCCGAAACAGCTGTCTGCCGCTGAATATGTGGTATGGTTTTACTCATAAAACACTTTTTTGGCTTCTAAAAACCATTGGTCTCTTTTGATTGATCCTGAAATAAACCCGGCCATAACACAAATCTAAAATTTTGTGGTATGGTTTTACTCATACTCACACTGTAAGGTTTGGTGACTCAGATGTGAGTTGACTAATGCTACATCCAATCGGTGCAGAGTCCTAGCTCCTTTCCCTTGAGCTTATTTGAATATATTTAAATTTCATCGGAGCGACCATGGTATATAAGTCTTTGCACATCCACATGGTTTCTCTCTATAATGAAAAACATTACTCCTTTTGAGCTACTAGGCAAACATTTAACATGAGAGATCATCATGAAGAACTAACTCCTGCTCGATCTTGCCCAGTCATAACTGATTTGAATTTTTTTCCTACAGTTTCTAAGATGATTGACTGGATGGCGGCTCATAATAATATATCTGGGGATGGTTTTATCCTTTTAGGATTTTCAGAAGGACAGATTATATTCTCACTTTTAATTGCCGTAACCTACATGATGACTATCATAGGGAATTTTGCCGTGTTCACCATCATCCAGGTGGACAACCATCTCAAGACGCCCATGTATTTCTTCTTGAGTTGTCTCTCTTTATTAGATGTCTGTTACTCTACAGTCACCCTCCCGGCTATGCTGGTCAATGCTATCACAGGGAACAGGATGATATCCTTCCATAGATGTTTCACACAGCTCTATTTCTTTGTCTGTTTTGGAGGTTCTGAAAGTCTTCTTCTGGCGGCCATGGCTTATGATCGATATGTAGCCATATGTAATCCTCTCCGTTACCCCGTCATTATGAATAAGAGCTTCTGCTCAGGCTTTGTTGCCGGGTGCTGGGTCTGCGGGTTGGTAATTGCAGTGTTTCATACCTCAGTGACCCTGAAACTGTCCTTCTGTGGAGATCATCATATCCACCATTTCTTCTGTGATGTCCCTCCAGTGTTGGAAGCAGCTTGTAGTGATATCCAGAGCAGCCAAGTGCTGTTACATGTCATCACCATATTTCTAGGGATGTCTCCTTTTCTACTTGTCATAAATACCTACAGATACATCATTTCCACCATACTGAAAATCCGCTCCTCAGAAGGAAGACAGAAGGTCTTCTCCACATGCTCCTCACACCTCATAGTTGTTACTGTCTTCTACATAACTGCCATGTTTAACTACAATGGACCCATTTCCAGAGACTCCTTCATCATTGTCCGTGTTTCATCTGTTTTGTATAGTGTTGTTCCTCCGTTGTTGAATCCAATTATCTATAGCCTGAGAAATAAAGATGTAAAGAGAGCCTTGGAGAGAGTACTTGAGATGCCCGTACATTTGGCTATTCACAGGGCCAAATAGACAATACGAAGCTAAAATGACTTGCTGGACCCAATCAGCTAAAATATTTAATAATGGGATTTCCATAAATTTTTAGGATCCGTTAAGGATTTTCAGAAGGTCAGATTTATTTTTACCTTGAAGTGCAGTTATCTGCATGATATCTATCATGGGGAGTTTCACTGTGTTTACCATCATCCTGGTGGACAGCTACGTCAAAATGCCTATGCGGCAATGTATCTCTTCTTGAGTTGTCTTTCCTTATAAGACGGCTGTTTCTTTTTGGTCTCTATCCAGACTATGCCAGTTAGTGTTATTACTGTGAACAGAAGAGATCACAGGTCAGTCTTAAAAAAGTTTTCTGACCATGTTGTATCATTGAATCACAGCCAGCTTTTCACTCACTTTGTCTCCTCAGGCTGTGGGTGGCTCTATAGCAGTGATTTGTACATTCAGCTTCTTGCAGAGCCCTTATGCTGACAATGCAGGAGATTGTTCTCTTCAGTAAACACAAGGTACATGCGCTGTGAGGACTGAATACAATGCCTATATCTGTACACAGAAGCTGATCTTGTTAGGTATAATAATATTAGTTTTTCTCCGGAGCTCAGTGCCGTCAATCCATACGTGGGGTGACATCACTCCCTGTTCTCTGCTCTCTCAGCGAATCATATGCAGGTAACTATATAAACCTAAGTGCACTAAGGTCATATAAAATGCCTATTATCTCATGGCTAAAGTAAAATCTATTGACCAATCTATTTAGAAAAAGTGTTCATTTAACTGTCCTTTCATGTTAAAAGCTAATCTTTGTTGTGAGAAAACCCCTTTAACTTACCATTATTCACTGATACTTAAAGGGAATATGTTATGAGAGAATGACCTATGGTTGAACTCATGCATTGAACTTAAATTCTGAAGTTCTGCAGTTTTCACTTTGGCCACTTCCTGTTTTGTAGAGAAAACTTTTCAACAGTCTCCTCATTACACTGAAAGGTGACACCAATGTATAGATAACACAGGATCCACCATTCACAATAGGAGATGTCACAACTCCCTTTCTCTGCACACTGACTTATTCCCAGGTTACAGAGGATGCCTAGAAAACTCTCCTATAGACGCCAATGGGTCTGGTCCTGTTCACAGGCTCCTTTGTCCAAGAATCTGCTGTAAAGCATCTCTCTAAATGCTGCTAAAAGCAGCAAAGGCAAGATTTCCACCCCCATAATCATATACAGACAACAGAAATGGAAAAAAAAATCTACAATCAGAAAATGGCAAAGAAGAGAAGAATATAGATCAGTATTTGGTTTTAATTAGTAAAAACAAATAGAGCTCATAACTCACAATGAGGTAAACTCATAACAGAAGAAGGGAAACTTTCACATACCTGGCTATAAACTTATGAACCCTCTCCCCCTTGGTTCACCAACATTTCAGAACCAAAATATTCGGGCCTGGTTACAGGCCACAGGTCATCTATTCTCCAGCTATATACTGGTCACCAGTCCTTCCCCAGATGACATCTCATGGAGCACCTCCTGGACACAGCAACAGCCTGCCTCCATGATTGAGTTCTCCCACAACCCAAGTCTTCCTGGCTTTCCTTTTGGCTGATATCTCCTGCAGTTTTGCAGCAACTAACCTCTCCCAATGCTGACAGCAGTCCCAATATACAGCAATGTCACTATACAAAACATTGGTGAGACCTCACCTGTAATATGCTGTTTAGTTCTGGGCTCTGATTTACATAAAGAATGTACAGGAGTTAGAAAAAGTGCAAAGACGAGCAACCAAACTAATAAGGCTATGATTACATGGCACAGGAATACTGTTGGGTATTCGGTGGTTTCAGTTTTTTGAATCTGGAAAAAAATCCGATGGTACGCTGTGCTGCATAAACAGTAATGAAAAATCTCTTCTGTAGTCTATACTACCACCGGGTTTAAAATCCGGCAGAATATGCAACATATACGTATATTCTGGCGGATTCTGCTCGGAGTTGCATTTGATATTACCAGTTAACAAAAACATTGCAAAGAGTCACCGTTTCCAACATTCCGGATTGCACCATAGCTATACATGTATATTGAAATTTTGTTATTGTATGGACTTTTGCTCATTCTTGGGGTCCATCAGTGAAGCTATTTCTTGGGGCTCATTCTACACCTACTGTACAAGACTGCACATGACTCTTACACTTTGCTTTCTGCCTCTTTTTCTCTGCCTTTCTCCCTAAATGGGATGCCCTATGACCATGGGCCCAACTGTGGTTTCCCCCACTCCCCTGTGGGTCAGTCCAAGTCATGACTTAAACAGGACTCCTTTAAAGTATTCGTATTTGTGCTATGTTTTACGCCAATTCAAATAAATGTCTATTTCCTAACTCCAGACAATTATTTAAATCTTAATAGAAATAGAAACTTGTATACTATAAATAATTGACCATAATGATTTATGGCTCTAATTAGGAAATAGAGTCTCCGTGGACGTCGTCTATGTACCTCCCATGTGACTGCTGCTCCATGAACTGTTTTGACAATAATATTTATAGGGGAAGCTCACATAACTTGTCTTGGCAGAGGAAAACACAATCCACCGGTGTCAGACATTGTTCAGGGAAAAACAAAAACTGGAATTTTATCAAAGAGGATTTTTTTCTGCTTTATTTCAAACTATTTTGAGGGGCCAAAACATCTCATGTCACAAAAAAGCAGCAGCCTGGTAAGGTGAATATGTCCTGGGTAAAAGGCTCTAGTGAAATATAAATCTTTAAATCTGAATGTTTTTTCTTTTTTTGTTTAAACATTGCAAACGTTTCTCTATAAATAAGTGAATTTGTAACTTGTTTGAAACTTAATAAATTTTAGGATGAAAACATTAAAAAGTCCCCATAATAAAACAAATAAAATATGTAATCTTTAACTTTTCACTTTAAATTAAGTTGGTTAGTTTGTTTCATTTATTTTTTTACAAGAACAAATTGTTGCTTGAGTTTCTGATGTTATATCTACACAAAACAATGGGAGGGTTAAAGCCATTGGAGTTGGTCATATAGGTACAGAAACATAGGTGAGAAAATCTAGATGAGCTGACAAAAGTTGTGAATATTTACCCAATTCTTCCCCACCAGGAGAAAATCACCAAAATTAATGAAACATGTCTGACAATCTGCAGTATACTCTAAGTCTTGTGTACATCTTTTTGCTACATATAAATTGGACATTGAAAACACCATCTGCATATATTGTACTTTGCAAAGTCACAGATTGTCGGTGCAGAATCCAACACGTATGAACTGACCCTTGGAGCTCATGTAGATAGCATGAACATATAACCTAAATGACAGTATGTGGAGTCTCTTCAGGCTTGTATTATGGACCTATGGTTATGTCGTGTACTGCCATATGGTGTCTCAATAAGTCACTCTCCTACGGTAGAATGTCTGCAAACTGTAGTAGGTAATGAAGCTTGCCATGCATTCCTTTTTGTAAGTTAGAAGCACTTTGAGGAAAGCTGTGAGCCTACAGAATCCTTTGGCTGCCACATAACCGAACAATGTAAAAAAACTATCCACGGCGCATAGAAAAAAAAGATACGATGCAAATGAAAGCATTTTATTGCACTGTACAAAACAATAATTCTCAGGTATAGCTGTAAGTTAGGAATTGGTGACTGGGATATGATCACAACCAATAAAGAAATCTTTAAATCCCATATAAGGATAGATTAGGAGAGGTTCAAGCTCCGCTAGTTATATACAAAGTCTTAGCTTAAAATAACCATTTGACATGTATCTGAAAAGTCTTTGCTTGGGTGGAAGTCACCTGGGCATGTTTACAAGTTGCATCTTCTTCTTGGGAATATGTAGTGGAAAGTTATCTTGCATGTTGGGGAATATTTGGAAGTATGGAAGAAGGCGGGGACAATGGGCAGGCAGAGATAGGTGACCACCAAACCCATTTCCTCATGCCAGACAGGAAGGAGGCAAAAAGATGTATGAAGTGGGCTGACTTTTCCTTAGGAGGGGCACTATGCCATATTTGCTTAGGATGCTAAAATACCTTGTTCCAGTCCTGGTATGGATCCGAAAGTAACAGCTTTATCGGTTCATGGATGATGAACATTCTGTGGTCTTCCCAGCTTTTCTAGTTGCGTATAAAGCATTTTATAGACAATGTTTCGGTCATATAGACCTCACTCAAGTGGCACTGCAGATGAAGAGGAAGCAGCTGAGTAAAAGCAAGTATGTGTATGGTAGAGGCAGAGAAAAAACAAGGAAAAGAGGGAAGAGAGACAAAAAAGGAAGGAATAGGTGAAAATAGTGCATAAAAAAGGAAGGCAAGGTAAAGAATAGAGGGCTATGTACACAATACAAAAATGCTAGCCAGAAGCAATATAGAAAAATTATAAGACCATGATAATCTGAGTAATAAGTTCTCATATGTAGAAGGAATCAGACGGAACAGTTGGTAGGAAGGGAGGGGAAAGGAACAGTACATGAGGTGGTGGTAAGAGATGTGTGTCCACAATGAAGAGAGGAGTCAAGTGTAGGTTGGGTTAGATAATATAGAGTTTAAGAAAAGGGAGGTATCATCCAACATGGAAGGAAGGTTCGAGGAAAACAGGACATGAAACAAAGCAGCTAGAAATTAAAAAAAAGATAAGAAGTCATGGTGAGGAGCAGTTCAAAGAAGAAGACATGGTGTAGGGACTGACCTGCGATGTGCAGAGTGGTGGCGTGGAGCGGGAATGAGTGGTGCGCTGGTAGGGGGCAGACATAACAGAAAAGTGTCACATGGATCACATATAGAGCCATGTGCATGGAACTTAAACTTACATACAGACAGGGGCGTCGCTAGGTGCTTTTATCTGGGGCTCGTGCCCCGGATGATATGCCTGCTGCCCGAATGTTTCAGTCCCTGGCGGCCGGCCGATCACCACAGTGGCGCGGCCAGCAGCGACTACTATTCAAAGCTCCAGTCCAGTCCCTAACATCTCCTCTGCTGCGGCTTGTGGAGCAGTGTAGGGCGGCACCGCGCACTACTGTGTGTGCTGTGCCGCGGTCCGCGCGGCTCTCTAACTGCCGCCGCTGCCGCGCGGCCGGGGCTTGCTGAAGTGTCAGTGAAGCGCGGCGCCACGCACAGTAGATGTGGCGCGGGCGCCGTGCTACCACTGATTGTGTCCTGTGCTGTGCCGCGCGGCTCACTCACTGTCTCCACTGCCGCCGGCCAGGGCTTCCCGTGAGTTGCTGCGCACTCACTGCGCAGAGTCAGAGAGGGGGAGAGCAGTATAACATTCTACTCCCAGTCTCTCCTTCAATAAGGCCAGGGCGCAGGCGCCTGCATGCTCCTCCTATCAGTGACTCCCCACGCAGAGCAGCCGGCGGCCATATTAGGTATAGTAGGGCTGGGGCTGGGCAGGCTATGCTCATAATGAAATAAAGCTAATGTCGTGGGGGTGATATAATTTAACTGCAGAATAATTGTCAACTCTGTGGGTCAACCTGACCCACAGAGCTGACAGTCTCCAGTTATATTGATCAGCTTTATGGGTCAAATATACAATGCTGACACATAGAGCTGATCAGTATAACTGTAGACTTTCAGCTCTGTGGGTCAGGGTGACCCACAGAACAAACAATCAGGATACAGTTATATTGATTAGCTCTAAATGTGTGTGTATGTGTGTATGCATGTATGTATGTGTGTATGTATGTATATGTGTATGAGTGTGTGTGTGTGTGTGGATGAGTGTGTGTGTATGTACTGTATATATGTGTGCTCATATGTATTGTATATATGTGTATGTATAGTTGTGTATATACACACATATACACAATATCGCCTCATTCACATCACTAAAACATAATCCTGCCTGTTGTGTCCCTTACACATGTAAACTACAACCTGATGATGAATTATATTTGAATATAATTTTTTATAATAATGTAATGTAATGTTGGTCCGTACTTTGGCGGGTAATTGCGCTTCAATACGCCCAACGTAAAGGCCGACATTATGCCAATTCATTGCTGTCACTGATTGCCATGATTTCCTGTTCTGGGGAGAATAAATATTAGCGGGAGCTTCAGAGGGACGCACTGGCCACATTTTTTTCTCTGTAAAAACACATGCCGCGGTTCATGTGAAAAATGCCACGTGAACCCCGCCCTACTGAGGAAAACTTAACACAGGGCCCGGGTCCCGGATGTTTTGGGACCCTAGCAACGCCCCTGCATACAGAGGATTCAACGCAGTGGGCCAGGGTCAGCTAGCCTAGCCTCCACAAGGTCTCTGTCGCCGCCCATCCAGTGCCGTCCCCACTCACAGCGGTGTCGGTTCTGGGGGCAGCCGTGGCCCCACGGGATTTCAAAACCCCTTGCCGACACGCTCCCATCTGGTGTTAAAGCCCCCCTTGGCAGGAGCAGTCACTGTTGCCCGGGGTCGAGGGAGACAACCGTCTCTGCCCCCTCCTCCTGAACCACCCCACTCTCCTGTTCCCCATCATCGGCATCCATTCGCAGTCGGCACCAGAGTGGAGGTCTCTTGGAGGAAGCAGGGTCTTGGGGATGGGGAACTGTCCTCGGTGTGCAGCAACCCCACCACACCACCGAGTCGGGCTGAGCCCACACACAGGTGGGTTCTCTGGGTTGCCTGGCATCAGCATTGCATTACTTTCTTTATATTTTGTTATTTACATTTGCTTCTTTATCATCCATTTCAATTGAGCTTCTATTTTTTTTTGTTCTTAGTATTGCATTACATCTATGGTGTATTATTGTGACGTCACTATTTGTGGCACTTTTTGATATTGTGTCTGCACTATTTGACACTTTGTTCCATTGCTATTTAAATATTTTTGATACTTTATACATTTTTGGTGACATTATACTTTGCCGGTATTAGGTCTGTTCAATTATTTTCCACAGACCTTGTGACAGTTTTCAGCTGTTTGCTTTTTAATTGTTTTTCTTTTTCTTTTTTTGTTGTTTTTTGCCCTAATAATGATTACTAGTACTGTGAAGTGTAAAGAAAATGCTACATGTTTTTTCAACTTTTTGAAAATTTAAAAACTGAAAAGTGTGGCGTTGATATGTATTCATCCTCCTGTACTCTGATAACCTTAAATAAACTCTAGTGTGACCATTTGCCTTTAATAAAAAGTGTACATCTGTCTGTTACTTATTCTCAGTATAACAATGCTGTTTTTTAAGGTTTGTTAGAGAACATCATTGAACAGTGTCATAAAAACCAAGGAACACACCAGACAGCTCAGGAATATAGTTGTGGCAAAGGGTTGGCTGGGTTAGGTTTTAAAAAATTGCCTAAACTCTCAATATCTCACAAAGCACTGGTTGGCTGTTTGTTGTTTTTTTTAGAATGAGAAGGAAACAGTATCCATGGAACTTCCCATTATAATAGTATCAGCCTGGTTTTATCTTGGCTAGTTCTGAAAAATTTGTGAGACTCAATGTCTACTTTTATACAAAGATGCAAATCATGAACATTATACTCCTACTTCTTATAAGTAATCTAAAGATGACAGTCCACAATTTTATCTACTCCAGCTTGACCACTTTTGTGACCTAAACCATTTTAAATACTTCTCCTGGACAAACATTCAACATGAGAGACCATCGTGAAGATCCAACTCATACTTGATCCTACCCAATTATATATAGTTTTTAAGTAACTGATTGTAATCTTTTTTCCCCACAGTCTTGAGATGATTGACTGGATGGTGACTCATAATAGTAATAATTCTGTGGATGATTTTATCCTTTTAGGATTTTTAGAAGGACAGATTATATTCTCACTTGTAATTGCAGTAACCTACACAATGACTATCATAGGGAATTTTGCTGTATTCACCATTATCCAGGTGGACAGTCATCTCCAGACTCCCATGTATTTCTTCTTGAGTTGTCTCTCTTTATTAGACGTCTGTTATTCTACGGTCACCCTCCCGGCTATGTTGGTCAATGCTATCACCGGGAACACCAGGATATCCTTCCATAGATGTTTCACACAGCTCTATTTCTTTGTCTGTTTTGGAGGATCTGAATGTCTTCTTCTGGCAGCCATGGCTTATGACCGATATGTAGCTATATGTAATCCTTTGCGTTACCATGTTGTTATGAATAAGAGGTTCTGCTCAGGCTTTGTTGCTGGGTGCTGGGTCTGTGGGTTGGTAAATGCCGTGTTTCATACCTTGATGACCTTACAACTCACCTTTTGTGGAGATCATCACATCCACCATTTCTTCTGTGATGTCCTACCAATGTTGGAAGCAGCTTGTAGTGATATCCAGAGCAGCCAAGTGGTGTTACATGTGGTCACCATATTTCTAGGGATGTCTCCTTTCCTACTTGTGATGAATTCCTACATACATATAATTTCTACTATCCTGAAAATTCGCTCCTCGGAAGGAAGACAGAAGGTCTTCTCCACCTGTTCCTCACACCTCATAGTTGTTACTGTCTTCTATATAACTGCAATGTTTAACAACAATGGACCTATATCTGGAGACTCCTTCATCATTGTCCGTGTCTCGTCTGTTCTTTATAGCGTTGCCCCTCCATTGTTGAATCCAATTATCTACAGCCTGAGAAATAAGGATGTAAAGAGAGCCTTGGAGAGAGTACTTGAGAGGCCAATACATTCGGCTGGTCAGATGGTTACGTGGACAGTGCTGGAACCCACATAAATAAAAAATATATCACATATTAACTACTGTGCACCATCTCCACAGGCTTTCATAATAGACAAGCTACTCTGGCATTAAGCCTCCTAATACTCTCATAATGGACAAGCCACTCTGGTCTCCAGCCTCCTAATACTCTCATAATGGACAAGCCACTCCAACCTCCAGCCCCGTAATACTCTCATAATGGACAAGACACTCCAGCCTCTAATACTCTCATAATGGATAAGAAACTCCAGCCTTCTAATACTCTCATAATGAATCACTGGGTTAAACTAAAAAATATAACTTTTAATAATACCATTAAAAAGGTAGACACACAATAAAGCTAAAGCACTTGTATATACTATAATATAGAGATAAACAATGGCAAAAATTCACACTGCTTCTATATATCTCTATACACTAACTACCTATCAGTGAGAAATGCAAGGACAACGTCCTGATAAGGACGACCCCGCCAGAAACCAAACTAAAAGACCCTAATACACCCTATAAGTGAATGTGTTTAAAGTGAATACGTGATTAGTAAACAAAGACCCGACGCGGTTCTTTCTCAAGATTAGTATGAGAATTCCTCAGGGGTTACATATATAGTAATAGAGATCTTGTTGACATTATAGGTACAATATCTTACTTTAAATAGACAAGCTTCAAAAACATATGCCAAGCATGGTTTTTAATATCATATAAAGATTGCAATTATTGCATCAGATTAAGGCCTGCAATGGTATGATTCATACTCCCATGCATATACAGTATGTAGAGTCTTACAGCCTAAGAGTCATTAAATATATCAAATAGGTACATATTGGAGAAGTGTCTCCTATGGCAAATAGTAGCCCACTTGTACCCTATTAATATCCCAGTAAGGAGAGACTCTACTCACCAGTCTGTATATAGGTTTATATATGGCAAGCTCACTACTTACAATTGCTTGGGTGGACGTTCAAATTCTATGCCCCCCATGTGTATATAAAGTCTCTCAAAAGAAAAGTGTACCAAACATATGTCAGGTTATTCTCACTAATAACAAGTGCATTGCAGTAGATAACTACGTCTGATACTTACTTTATTGTAGTGGAGACAAGTTTCTGTCTACCACTGACATTGTTGCATGTCTGAGTGTTCGGTGTCTCTCGTCAGAATGTGCGCATGCGCACCTTTTAAACTGCACTTAGCATCCGGGCTCGGAGATATGCCCTCTACTCTGACGTAGATGAGGGAGTCTTTCATTCACCGACAGCGACAGTTTACTTCGCTAGAAGGGGAAATCTCCGCCCGCTCGGTCAGTTAGGCCGTGTTCACACGGCTTATTCACGCCGGATTTGCGAGCCGTATTGAGCGCACAAATCCGCCGTGAATAAGGGGCGGGACGGGGCGGGGCCGGAGCGCGGGGGGCGCCGCTCCCGGCCCTATAGACAATGCATTGTTTACGGCCGCTCCGCGCCGTAAATAATGTGCATGTCACTTTCTCCCCCCCGCGGCGGATTCGCCGAGCGGGGAGGAGCGACAGATTCCACTGTTCTCAATGAGAGCAGTGGATTACCGTAATTGCTGCCGCGGATTGGCGCCGTACTGCAGCGCAAATCCGGCGCGCAGTACGACGCCAATATGTGGCAGAATAAGCCGTTTGAACGAGGCCTTAGGCTGTGCTGCGTTACACAGATACAATTAAACAACTGGTTGGAGGCGAGCGTGGCTATAGTATGTATGGGGATTACAGAATTATTGTACAATGAATGCTTATAACAATTACTGCCTATTAATCTATAGAGGGCCAGAACCATTTATTTATAGATTTTACATTTTGGCCACAAAACTTATTTTTTGAATTATAGTCGATGTAAAAATAAGTATATAAGCTAAAAAAGGGTCATTTAATAATCATTTGTTATTCAGAAGCAAAGATTTTAGGACCAAAATTGTAATTACAAATCATAGGTAACTCCAAGTTGACCCAAAGTTTTTCTTTGGGGACAATGGTTGTATTAGATAAAGCAGCAAAAATTAAGCTGCCATTGGGGCCCGGGGGGTAACAGTTTTTAATTCTGTGAAACCATTAGTTTCACCGGGAACTCTTCTATCGATATCCCCACCCGTGGGATTGACATATCAACCCCGTGCTTCAATTTCAAATCAAAAACTTTTCCCCCCCATGGATCTCATTCACATGTTTTGCCAAGGTGTTTCTCTCTTTTTCTGTTTCCCCCCCATGTTTCCAGAATCCTTTTTTTTCCAAGGCCAAACGTTTTCCCTACATATTCGGGGGACAGGAACATGGGGCCCTTTAAGATCACATTGAAGATTACAATTAATAAAGCCCCCTAACTAAAAGGACGTTTACTGACAGGCTGAAAAATGTTTACCCGGTTTAAAACCATTTTACAAGGGCCACTTTTTAAAGAGCCTTTTTGGTTGCCTTTAAACCATGTTCAGGTTTCGTCTCAGGGGTGAGATGACTTTTGGGTCAATCTTCTCCCAGCCCTGCCTTTTCTGTATGTTCCTGGGCCAGGGGCGCAAACTTTTAAGACCCTTTTACCACCTCAGGAAAACCCAATGTCTTGCCAAGGATGCCCTGATGACAGGGCGCCCGATCAATGTCCAATTAATCTAATCTGAGACTGTATGGTCTCCCTTTTTTTTTGAATAAGGAGTTGAGAAGGGCCGTATAAGCATATTTAATGTTTCCTTGATCGTTTTTTTGGGTAACCCCTATGATAAATCTTTGCTCGAGATCCCGGCCTTTTGATAAATTTCCAGACATTTGAAAATTTCTCCTTAACCCAAAACGGGGCCCTTTGGGGTCCCTCTTTTTAATGGTAAGATGGCAACTTCTCCAATCAGAGACGTTAGCCCGTAGGTTTTTTGATGACCGTAGTGACCTTTCACCCAAAAACCCTCTTTTGATTTCAACATCCAGGGAAGGGGAATTCTTTTTACCCATTTCGAGGTGAACTTTAGGCCCCAAAAATTTTTGGGTTTAGGGTAGAGCCCAGTTATCAAAAAAGTCCCCCCGAACCCCCCACAAACAAAAAGTCGTAATGAGCGGGTCTAGAGGGCAATCGGACTGGACCAACGATCAACTCATACAAAAAAAAATGGGCCTTCCCACCAGCCCGGACCAAATTTTTCATAGGGGGCGCGCAAGGATTGCCCATTGCGTCCCCTAGCTGTGGAACGCGACCCTTGAAATAGGAAGAAATTTCTTTTCAGGACAAATTTCCAAAAGTCTCAGAACAAAATTATGTGTGCCTGGAATTTTTGACCCCCATATTTAAAAATACCACGCTTTCAAACCCACAACATGTGGGAAATAAAAAAAAGGGCCCCCCTGATGGGCCCAAAAAATTTTTCTCCTCCACGAATCACCCCGATTTTGGACGCAAGTCCATGGTATTCCCCGGGCGGGAGGGTGGTTACACTCCCTAAGGCACTTTTCCCGTAAATACCAATATTTTGTGTCAGACATTAATGCCTGACACTATCGGCCGCCCTTTTTAGGGGCGTTAAGCCCTTGTGAACCTTCGGGGGGCATAAAGGAGCGTTTGTGGAATTTCACAGCCAAAATTTGTATTCAATCTCACAATAAGCCCTCTTGTTGCCTATCAGAATTCCAATAACCCTTTTTTTTTAAATACTGGAGTTCGGATCTTTGGGGAGGGCCATAGCTGGAGCCGTCTCTAAAATGGTTTTGGGAATTTTTTACATAATCCTCTTTTAAAGGGGAACAATGTTTTCCCCCCTTACGAGGGTTTTATTGTTGGGGTTCAGGGGTACACGCAGACACTGCGTCCAATTGAACCTGATTGCCGGCAAAAAAAGACATCAACAAGAGCTGATAGAAGCAGACCCAAGGGAGATCCTTTATTACAATACAATGGTTTTTTACAAACGGGTTTTCAGGGCATGGCTAATTTCCTTTTTTTTCTTGCAGTCTTCAGGAATGTGGCACGTTGATTTTTTTCTCCAGATATGGTATGTTTTCCCCCAGGTCCATGCTGGCACAGGGTGGGGAGTGGTTCGGGAAGCGGGCCCATCTTGGGGAATATTTCTCTGTTCAGCTAAGTTTATAGTGTAATAATGTTTTTGCACCAAATTTCATTAAAAAAGTTTAAAAATATATATTTTTCCCTTTAAAAACCCCCCCAAAAACATTATTACACTCTGACCGATTTTGTTTCACATTGTTTTTTTCCCCTAATCCAAAATCTCCTGGCCTGCCAAAAGTGGGGGGGGAAAAGGGGTTGTGGATGCTTCCCCGGGGTTTGAGTAGCCTTCCTATGTAAGTGACCCCCCTTTTTATTTGGGGGTTTTTCCCACCCGACGGGCCCCCTACTTTTCCCTTCTAATCATCTGGATCCAAAATCTTGGTCATACCCTTTAAATTCATTGTTGCAAATGCAGAAAAAACATTGGCCACGGTTATAGGGGAAAAAAAAAATTTTAAAATTTTTTTTAAAAATATTCTGTGTGTAAAAGTTTCTTTTAAGAAAACAACAGAGTGAAAAGCAGCATAGTCGGGGGTTATTGTGCCTCACTCCCTGGTTGATAAAAAACAATTTGCCTCTTGGGAGATAGTCTTGGGGAAGGATGCGACATCAGACCCCCTTGGCTGTATCAGCCGATGCAAACGGGGCGGTCAGTGATCATGCTTGGGCAAAATGGCGATCAATATGGCTCAGATGGATCAACACGGCGCAACATGGCGACTTGTGCAGACATGGGGATCAACATGGCGCAGACATGGCATAAACACTGGTGCAGACGTGGTGGCTTTTTGCAGAAGGCGGTCAATGCATCTCCCCCCCGGGGGCGGTATCTTTTTTTGTCTGTGGCAGCCCCTGGACCTTCGTAACCCCTCATCTCAGTCTTCGGGCCCCGGGCCCCTTGGCATACAAAAGATACTTTGAAACAATTTTTAAACCCTTGCGGGTAATAAATTGTCCGTGATAAGTGTGGCGTGCGGGGGTGGGGTGGACATGGCACTCTGTTTAATCTCAACACATATACTCAGTCACATAAGAGCAGAGAAAAACCTGCTCTCCTCCAGTTTGATCTTCAAAACCCCTGCAGTAAATGAAGCCCAAAAAATAATTAAAAAAAAAAACTCTGCCCGTTTTTGGCCCTTTTGAAGTTTTCTGACACAGCAAAAGTATTTTAGAATAATAAAATTCTCACACATGACAATCTAATACTATGAAATCATTCTAAAAAATCATATATTGGCATTTGGATTAATATCAACAAAAAACCCAAAAGAACAAACAAATTCATTTTATCCTTCTTCCCTTTAGCGGGCAACTATAACATTCTCCTTCAAAAATTTTCAAACAGTTTTCTTCTTTTTTTTTTTTGTGTGATGCAAATATAAAATTTTACTAATTCATATTTTTTTCAAAAATTAAATTATCTGCATGGCCAAACCCTGTCCCCTAGATCTCTTTCATAAAAATCTGCCCCTAAAATAAAACCCCTTTAAATTTTTCTATGTATAAAACATATAAACTCTCATACCCCTATATGAGTAAAAAGTATGTCGCTGTTTGATCCTCCGGGCTCTTGACTTTTAATAGAAAAAAAATTAAACCTAAACCTTTATCATAAAATTTAAAACTTTGATCAGCCACGGTATTGTCTTAAACCCCCTGCTTTTGTTAGGAAACTTTTTTGGGGTTTTATCACAATTGTAAACAATGCATAAGGATTCTGAATAGGATTTACGGGACATACAAGCTTAATAAAAACACAAACAAGGACAATGACCCAATTTTCAAAAAAACTGCCATTCTCCTCTCAAAAAAAAAAATTTAACTTTCATCAGCGGAGCTCCAAAAAAAAAGGGAAAAAATAAAAAAAAAAAAGGGATTTTCTAATAGATGCGCAGTAGTTTTTACTCTTTTTTGAAAAAAAAACCTTTACTAAAAATAATAGATGGTAGTACTCCCAAAAAAAAACAAAAAAACCCCCCCAAAAACTCAAAGTTAACTTTAAAAACCCGGGGCTTTATTTAAAAAAAAAAAAAAAAAAATGATACACTGAGGTCTTTCATGGTTTCCCGCACAAAAATTTTTCTTTACCCTGCAAAAAAACAAAAATTTAATCCCATCCCAGACGACATTTGGGGAAAAGGGAAAAAAAAAAAAATAAATTTAAAAGGGGACATCTTCTTGCGGAAACTGGAACTGGCTATAGCAAAAAAAAAAAACAAAAATCTGAAAAAAAAGGTCGAAAAAAAAAATTTCACACAATAAGAGGGTCAGTAAATACCCACGGGATTTTTTTTCTGTCTCTGTTGTAACCCAATCATAAAGCGTCTCTCCAAAAGTTTCTCTTACGTTAGGAAACACCTTCACCATCATTGACTTAAGGAATAATTAGTTCATTTTTCAAACCAAATATACAAATTTGCCACCTAAAATTTAAAAACACAAGCATTCGCGCATTAAAAACAGTAACATTTCCTATATTTTGTTTTAATCAAAATATGCAACAATGTAACCCTTCCAGCTTTTTTTATAACTACATATCCCTCAATATAAGGACTGTAAAACTTTCTATATATTAATGACCAAAAACAAAGGGACTGCAAAATTTTAAATTTTAAAAAAGATCAAACTTTAATACAAATTTACGATATGCTTCCTTGGGCTAAAGAAACCCGGGTGACACCCCCGAACAACTATCCCGCTGCACTCTCTTAGGTAAGCTTAGGGGGGGGGGACAGGATCAATGACCCTCAGGTGATGAGGAAGGACTGGGTTGTGGGAGTGGAGAGGGAGTGGGAGGGACAGAGGCACTGGAAAGTTTTGGGACGGAAGGAGCGATTTGGAATTCCCTCCAAAGCACACAATACTCGCAGGGGGGGATTTTGCGGCCACAATTGGGACACTCCCCGCATTAGAAATAAACTCCCTTAAAAGGGGGGTGGCATTTTGTCAGCGGACACTACTTTTAAAACAAGAAAATTTCCTTTTTTACCCTACATTCAGTCTTTGACCCCCCTTCTTTTTTATTCCCCCTTTTTCTGCTTTTTTTCAAACTAATGCATCATCTAAAACTTTTATTTCGCCCCCCCCTTTTTGTCTTTCACAGCTAAAGCTCACAAAGAGTTGGCTACCCTCCGGTGAAAACCCCAATTTTTTAAAAATTTTTTAAACCCTTTTCTACATGGTTTTTTTTCTTTTCTCTACAGCTTCTTTTCTTTTCCCCCACAGTCCGGACTGACTGACCCATAACGGGCCGTTTTTACCCCTCATAAAATCGAGGAAAAACCCAATCATATAAGCTTATTAAACACACACGTCCTAGCTACCTCCCTTTTAGCTACCGGTTAGCGGGAGTCCCCTTTTGCTAGAATTTCTCCCCCACTCTGCAATTGGGCTGTCCTGACTAGCTAGAGTCTTGTTAGTCTGAAAATGTCAAAATCTCCTTTGTATCCAATCTCCTAGAACTTCTATAGTCGCAACCAGCAACATTTTCTTCAGTTAGCTGAATTTCCTAGTCTGCAAATGACAGCATCAAGCCAATTAGGTAGGATTTCCAAAATTTAAACCCGTGGTCATCCCCGTCCGCAGGATCTACAACAAGACAGTAGTCAGCGGCCGGGCACTGGGATCAGGTTCTTGAGACTTTCACGGGAACCTCTGCGCCGACCAGAAAACCCCGGGGTGACCGGACAAACCCCCCGCCCAACCTGGAAAAAGTCCAAAAACACAGGCCCAAAAAGATTTCAATAAGAAAACCAGTAACTTACCCTGTTTTCAAGTGGAGGTGATAGTCTCCCGTTTTGGGCAGTCCAAAGGTAAGTCCAGGTGGTCCCGTCATCCCCAGGGGAAAACGCCCATCTGATACTGCCCCCCGTACTGGGTGCCAAAAGTTGGGGTCAGGGTACACTGCATGACATGCTGCCAAATTTAACATGATGCCCGGCATGAAAAAGTGACATCAACACAGAGCTGTATGATTTTCCCCCTCAGGGTAACAACCCAGAAGAGAATCCCTTTTTTACAATCAAGTTTTTTTACAAATGGCTTTAGGGGAGGGAAATTCCCTTTTTTTCTTCAGTCTTCAGGATGTGGGACAGTTGTTGGGGTTTTCCAGATATGGTCAGTTTTCCACCCAGGGGCCAGTGGCCATGGTGGGGGGTGGTTCAGGAAGCGGCCCATTTTGGAAAAATCCTTTCTCGTTCAGCTAAGTTTTTAGTGAATAATTTTTTTTGCACCCCAAATTCATTACAAAAGCATTAGAAATATATATGTTTCCCTTAACATTATTATTATATTCATATCTCTCTCCAAGGTTAACAGAGCTTGTGTTTGCATGGAGTTGAGATTGGATATCCTCCGATCCTGTTGTATTTCTGACAGGTCCTTTGAATTTAAATTTTTACAAAAACACATCAATGCAGGATATGTCCCCAAATCGGTGGCGAATACGTATTTTTAATCCTACATTGTGTAAAGGGGGCCCTTACCAATTTCCGACTGCCTCCTCCCTTTGCAATTCATTTAAATCCTGTAAACAATTGAGTTCCTCATCTGTAAGGCCTAGATTCAAACACTCTCTTCTCTCCCTCATTTTATGAAATTTATGCCATTTCAGTTTTCTGACAAATAATTCAACATCTTTGGTCCATGAAAAAGGTCAAAGGTTGTTGGAATGAATGACAAACCTTCCTGCAGCAAAGATTTTTCCTCCTCCGTCAATCTTTACTCTGACAGATTAAAAATAGATAATTTATCACCCTTTTACACATTATGGTCTCTCTCTCAGTTGGTATCTCTCTCTCTCTAAAAAAACAGAGCCCCTTGATCTAGATCGTCCAGATTGCCCAATCTTTCTGCCTCTCCCTCTATATGTACGTCCTCTTTCTATCCCCCTCGAGTAATTCTGATATTCAAAAGTACCTGTATCTGTATCCGAGGAGGAAATATCTGTTTCTCCACTGTAAGGTTGTCGTGATTCAGTAAAAGTGTACGCTTTATTCTCACGAAAGTCCTGAAGATCTCGTACAAATTGTTGGTGTTTTCTTTCCTTAAGATTATGTTTAAATCTTTCTATTGTGTTTTGAAGTTGGGCCTCTTTTATTGAGAATTCTGGGTCCAATTTAAATTTCAACACTACCTCAATCTGCTCTTTTAATTTAGTGTTGATATTCAAAAGATTCTTTTTTTCTTCTTCTAATATAGCATGCATGAATTGATGCGAGCTCTCAGTTGCTATCAATTCCCATTTTTGTAAAAGTTCTTTAGTGCGGAGTCTTGTGGTTGGGACCAAAGCAATTCTTAAGCCTCTAGGAACTATCTTTTGTTTGATATAGTTTTCAAATGATTGAATTTCCCACCACGACACTGCATGTTCCTTATATAATTTTGTCAATTCTTTAAAGGAGACTTTTATTGAGGGTAGATAGCTTTTTTGTGTATAATTTTTATCAGAAAAAACATCCTTAGCCTCATCTAGCCACGTGTCAGTTTCAAGTCCACCAGTTACATAACTGGCCATAACCAAAATATCAAATAAATTATGAGAGAGGTAATATAAGGCAACCCCTCAATACCAATATCTTTGAATAGCTTACAAAAAAAATACTCTCATAATGGACAAGCTACTCTGGTCTGCAGCCTCCTAATACTCTCATAATGGACAAGCTACTCTGACCTCCAGCCCCCTAGTACTTTCATAACAGACAGGACACTTTGGCCTCCAGCCCACCAACATTCTCACAGTGGACAAACCGAGACAGAGCAATTATATAGGCCTACAACAGATTTTCCAGACAACTCACATGATCTAATCACATTCAGCCCAGTATCTCTGCATCACAACGCCCCATACCTGTATAAGTAGCAAGCTTTTTAAATACTGTGCTGATAGTGGTATCAACTCCTAAATAAAGGACACAGTGGTGCCACAGTGCACTATGACATGTTAACTCAATGCAGACTCAGTACACCAAGTCCAACGTAGTGATAGGATAAAATATTGTATTGTATTATCTTTAAAAGTTAGCAAAAATATGTAATATACTCAAGTTAGTTTGTGGAATAAAAGTACTTTTTAATGTACACTGAATAGCGTGGTACACACACCTGTGCAACTTTTCGGAGACTGTCATGCCCCCTCTCAGGCATGCTTGTAACCAGATTAAAATACCTTATAAACCTATCAAAATTCCATCATATGTTTCTCGCTATCCAGAATGGAGACTACATGCACTGTGAATTGAAAAGGACTTTGATTCCACAAACTCACTTGAGTTTACCATATTTTTGCTATCTTTTAAAGAAAATATGATAAAGATAAAGTGTTATGAAGTAAATGTATGCCTGGATTAAACAAAAATTATAAAGAAGACAATACAATGTTTTGACCTTTCACTAAGAAGCAAGGAGGAAGCTTCAATGTGGGTCACAGGTGGTTACTCTAATAATGCTAAGGTGGTGATTTTTATAAATTATCAGTACACAAAGTCCTGAGACTGCAGAGCAAACTACTTCAGATTAAAAAACAACACATATGTATGTCTTTTTTTTAACTGTACTAAGTATGCAACTATGTAATGCCAATTATTAGTAAAAATAATCACTCCATAGGAAACTTATATCCTGTGTTATGTTAGAATGTGATGCTTTGATATATTAGAAGTTTTGAAAATTAGGGCTCATCCCTCAAATAAACATATTTTTCTTTCAACGCTTTAAAAATCATATGGATGTATAATAGTAAGGATCTGGTTCCCACATAAAGACCTCTCCACCAGGATTGGGGTAGAGGAGGCCGTATTCCAAATGACAATGCGCTGCGGTGATGCACCAGCTCAGCGACAACATGTCCATGCAACCTTTTTTTCAAAAACCTGCAGAAACACAATGAGGCTGCTCAAATAAATGGTGTTCATGCAATGTAATTACACGTTGGAGGAAGTGTTATCTAGCGCCCGCTATAGCTTTTATCTTCTACCTCCATGGGTGCCCCCCTTCAAAAAAGATCCTACTGCTACAGGAATCTGAGAGTGTCATTAGTTTATAAATACATACAATTTACCTATAAAGGCACAAATCTCAGATAAAAGATCCTATAGTTTTTTTTCTGGATATCACAGTATATTCATCATCTGTTATATTTCAGTCTTCAAGTTTGCCTAATTTTGTAATCCATGGAACTTTCAAAATGAAATGTAGTGTTGGTGGAGATGGGGGGGGGGGGAGACGAGGGTCGGGGGCATTTCAACGGAGGCCATTCAGGTGGTTGTCCATGTCACACATTGGAATTTCAAGTTTGCCAAATAATCTCTCTACCCTCCTTCTTGAGGGGGGTACCAGTACAAGGGACACAGTGTCAGACTGGGGTGTCCAGGGCTCACCCTAGGAGTTGATTCTTTGGATTCCCCAGTGGTGTTCCTTCCAGAGGTCCATTACTTGAGTTAATACTTTGGGCTCATTCTACACCTACTGTACAAGACTGCACATGACTCTTACACTTTGCCTCTTGCTTTATGCCTTTCTCCCTAAAAGGGACACAGGATGCCCATGGGCCTACCTGGGGTTTACCCTAGTTTCATGAGGGGCCGGTCCGACTCTACAGGGACACCCCTCTATAATGTCTATAAACCTAATAGGTCATAAGGACAGGACCTCTCATGAATTAGACTTATTGTGACTTAATCTTATTTGTGCTATGTCTGAAACCAATTCATGTAGATGTTTATTCCCTTATTCCACACAGTTATTCAAATCTGAATAGAAATGGAAACTTGTATAATATAAATTATTGGCCTTAATGATTTATGGCTTTAATTAAGAAATGGAGTCTCTGTGGACGTCGTCTATGTATCTCCCCTGTGGTTGCTCCTGTTTTTTGACTATAATATAAGCTCACATAACACAAAGCCTTGGGAGCAGAAATCACAATGCACCGGCGTAAGACTTCTTTCAAAGAAAATCAAAAACTGGAATTTTATCAAAAAAAATTTTTTCCTGTTTTATTTCAAACTACTTTGAGAGGCCAAAACATCTAATGTCACGAAAAAGCATCAGCCTGGTAAGATGAATATGTGAGAGGTAAAAGGCACTAGTGAAATTTAAATCTTTAAATCCCAGTATTTTTCTTTTTTGGTTAAACATTTGCAACTGTTTCGCTATAAATAAGTGAATTTATAACTTGTATGAAACCTAACAAATGTTAGAATGAAAACAATAAAAAGTCCCCCATAATAAAACAATTCGAGAAAGTACACATTAAGGACCTCATGTATGAAAACTGTCTACGTGTAAAACTTTCTTTGTTGGTCATAGCAACCAATCAGAGCCCATAGGGACCAATCAGAGCTTTGCTTTCATTTTTCAGAGAACTATATGAAATGAAAGCTTAGTGCTGATTGGTTGCTATGGGATGTGATTGGTTGCTATGGGCTCTGATTTTTTGCTATCGGCAACAAAGAAAATCTTATACCTAGACAGTTTTCATACATAAGGCCCTAATTTTTAACTTTAAAGGGAACCTGTCACATAGGTTGTGCCCCCCTTGCTGAGGGCAGCACAAGCTAGTGTCAGACCTGCTGTTTCCAGCACTGTGTCCCTTATTATGTAAGATTCAGGAGTTTTATAGCATTTAACCCTCAAATAATCTTCATGAGAAGGTGTTAGCTAAACCCACCAAAGGCTAGCACCACACATTCACATGTTTATACTTATTCAAAGTAATAGGTTTGTCAGTTAAGGTGGGCGGAGCTAGCCTCTGATTGGCCGGGTTTGAAAAAAACTGACTCTTTGCAGGACTCTTCGAATGACTCTTCTGGCTGAGAACTGCAGATTTGAGCATTAAATACACGAAAACTACAGCATCTTACAGAATAAGGGACACAGCACTGGAAACAGCATGTAGGACACTAGCTTGTGGTGTCCTCAGCAATGGGGGGCAAAAACTATGTGACAGGTTCTCTTTAAATTAAGTTGGTTAATTTGTTTAATTTTTTTATGATGGTTTGTACAAGAACAAATTGTTGCTTGAGTTTCTGATTTTGTATGTACACAAAACAATTGGAGGGTTGCAGTTGGTCATATATTTGCAGACACATTCAGCATGTAAAAAGATTTAGATGATCTGACAAAAGATGTGAATATTTACACTGCCAATTCTGCTTCACGAGGAGAAAATCACCAAAATAAATTCAAGTCACCAATTGTCAGAGCAGAATCCACCACCTATGACCTGGCCCTTGGAGCCCATGCAGATAGCATGAAGATTATTAGTATTAGTTATCTTAGAGCGCCATTAATCCTAGGACGCTGTGCATCCAGGGGGAGGGGGGGACATTAACATTATGTTATACAAGAACAATGGCAATGATAGATAACAAAAGCTGGTACAGAGAGAGAGAGAACCCTGCACAAGGAAGGAGGGAAGAGACAGAAGGTCAGGAGCAGACATGTTAGTGGGGGATGTAGGGGCAGCCCATACAATCCTTGTTTATTTGTGGAAAATATCAAAATTTGCCATTTTCAAAGTTCAAAAATTTCTGCATGTAAGACAGATAGTTATTCCACACAAAATAGTTTAGAACTAGCAGCTACTATATGTCTACGCTTTTTAAATGTCTTTTTAATTTTTATGACAGTTGGGGGCTTAGAAATTTAGTAGTAATTTTTCACATCTTCACATTTTTTCACATTTTCTAGAAATTTTGCAACATTGAATTTTTTAGGGACCAGTCCAGTTCTGACATGGTTACGAGTGACCTATATGTTAGATACCTCCATAAATGACTTCATATAAGATACGACAGCCTTTAAACTATTCAAAGCAGCATTTAGAAAGTTTATTAACCCAGTAGTTATTTCACAGAAATTAAAGCAAAGTGGAGGTGAAATTTCAACATTTCCCTTTTTTTTGCAGATATTCAATTTTTGTCTTTGTTAGTCATTCGGAGCAGTCAGGTAAGAAAGCAGCTAAGTGGTTAAACTCCATCCACGGGTGATGCAGCATGAGGCCAGCTGTAATACACAACTGGCCCCATCTTGCGATCGTGCGCGATCTTAAGTGGGGACATAACCATACATCCATTTGCGGGGAGTCACTTCCCGCTAGGATGTATGGATACGTTCAATATCGGGAAGGGGTTAATGATGGGTGTGATCGTAGTGTGTTTAATGGGAAGAAAACAGAGATTAACGATAGGTTAAACAGATGGGTGAGGGCTGGTGATGATGACAGTACTAAGGTCTGGGATGAGGTGGGATGGTAGTGGGTCAAGATTACAGATAGTGGGGTTGGATTTGAACTGTAGGGAGGAAAGCTTGTCATGAGTAACAGTGGAAAAGCAGGTTAAGGGATAAAAGTATTGTGCAGGTATAAGGGTGGGTACTGGGGGCTGTGTAGGTATAAAGGTGACCAGTGGGAACTGTCCATGCATGTAGGTGGACGGTGGGAACTGTGAGGTGAAGCTTTTTCTGATGAGGTTGATCTTGTTTAGGAAGTGTGTAGCAAAATCATCTGCTAAGTGGAGAGATGGGTGAGTGGGTTCTGGGGGACAGAGAAGAGAGTTGAAGGTGTTGAATAGTTGTCTAGGGTTGTTAGACAGAGAGGAACATATAACCTAAATGATGGTATAGGGAGTCCCTTTTGGGCTCGTATTTTGGACCTATGGTTATATCGTGTACTGCCATATGGTGTCTCAGTAAGCCACTCTCTTACAGTAGAATGTCTCCTAACTACAGTATACAGTAAAGCTTGCCATGCATGCCTTTGTGTAAGTCAGAAGGCACTTTCAGGAATGATGTGAGCCCACAGAATCCTTTGATCGCCAAATTATAGAAAAGTGTAAAAAAATTATCCACGGCGCAAAGGAAAAAAGGATACGATGCAAATTAATAGCTGTAAGGGTGAAGTCGGTCACATGGATATGATCACCACCAATAAGGAAATCTGATATAAGGATGGATTAGGACAGGTTCAAGCACCACTAGTTATACACAAAGTCTTAGTTTAAAATAACTATTTGGGGTGTATGTGAAAGTCTTTGCTTGGATGGAAGTCACCTGGGTATGTTTACAAGTTGCTTCTTCTTCTTGGGAAAATGTAGCAGAGAGTGATCTTGTATGTTGCGGAATATTTGGAATTATGGATCAGCGCAAGGGCGATGGGTAGGCAGAGAAAGGTGAGTGCCTAGGGCATTACTTCATGCTAGAATGGAAGGGGGCAAAAGAAAGTTTGAAGTGGGCTGACTTTTCCTTAGGAAGGTGGGGCGCTATATTCCTTATTTGCCTAGGGCGCCAAAAGGCCTCGTCCCAGTCCTGGTATGGATCCTGAAGTGACAGAGCTCTATCGGGTCATGGATGGTGAACAGTCTGTGGTCTTCCCAGCTTCTCCACTTGTGTATAAAACAGTTTATAGATGACATTTTGGTCATATAGACCTCTCTCAAGTGGCACTGCAGATGAAGATGAAACAGTTGAGTAAAAGCAAGTATGTGTATGGTAGAGGCAGAGGAAAAACAAGAAAAAGAGGAGAGGGAGACAACCAAGGAAGGAATAGGTGGAAATAGTTAATAAAAAAGGAAGCCAAGGTAAAGATTAGGGGGCTATGTACACAATACACAAATGCCAGCCAGAAGCAAAATAAAAAAATTGTAAGACTATGATAAGTGATAAGCTCTCATATGTGGAAGGAATCAGACAGAAGCTCTTCATAATTGTCCCTGACTATGAGCCTGCCTCAAAATTTTATACCACGCTGCACCTTGGCGGCAAGTCCTGCCAGGGGTAGCCGCTCGCTGCAGCAAGCCCATGCTGCCTTGCGGCGGGCTATGGTGAACCTACTTATACTTTACCTGGAGTGGCTTCTACCACTGCTTGCAGTGGTCAAGAGGATCCACTACTCCGTCCGTTATACCACTGAGATGTTTTCATTTTGGGTAATTTTATCTAAAATTGCTGACCATCACAGCCTTCACTGATGTTCTGACAATGAAGCTCCATGGTCAACGAAATAGGAGGTTTCAACAGAGTACCTATGTGTCGCCTGAGTTACATAAGGCAAAGCTGGTCATGGTTTTTGAGAATCCACTTTTGTTTAAACATGCAAATCATGAACGTTATACTCCTATATCTTATAAGTAATCTAAATCTACATTCCCCAATTTTATTCACTCCAACTTGACCAATTTTGTGGCCTAAACCATTTGAAATGCTTCTCCTGGGCAAACATTCAACATGAAAGACCATCATGAAGACCCAACCCCCACTCGATCCTGCCCAATTATATGTAGCTTCTGTGTAAATTATTTTAATCTTTTTTCCCACAGCCTTGAGATGATTGACTGGATGGCGGCTCATAGTATGATTCTGTGGATGATTTTATCCTTTTAGGATTTCAGAAGGACAGATTATATTCTCAATTTTAATTGCAGTGACCTACACAACAACCTTTATTGGGAATATTGCCGTCTTCAGCATCATCCAGGTGGACAGTCATCTCAAGACGCCCATGTATTTCTTCTTGAGTTGTCTTTCTTTATTAGAAGTCTGTTACTCTACAGTCACCCTCCCGGCTATGCTGGTCAATGCTGTCACCGGGAACAGGAGGATATCCTTCCATAGATGCTTCACACAGCTCTTTTTCTTTGTCTGTTTTGGAGGCTCTGAAAGTCTTCTTCTGGCGGCCATGGCTTATGACCGATATGTAGCCATATGTAACCCCTTCCATTACCCTGTCATTATGAATAAGAGGTTCTGCTCAGGCTTTGTTGCTGGGTGCTGGGTCTGTGGGTTGGTAAATGCCGTGTTTCATACCTCAATGACCTTGAAACTGACCTTCTGTGGAGATCATCATATCCACCATTTCTTCTGCGATGTCCCTCCATTGTTGGAAGCAGCTTGTAGTGATATCCAGAGCAGCCAAGTGGTGTTACATGTGGTGGCTGTATTCCTGGGGATGTCTCCTTTCCTACTTGTAATGAATTCATACCTATATATCATTTCCACTATCCTGAAAATCCACTCTGCAGAAGGGAGACAGAAGGTCTTCTCCACATGTTCCTCACACCTCATAGTTGTCACTGTCTTCTACATAACTGCTTTGTTTAACTACAATGGACCTATATCTGGAGACTCCTTCATCATTGTCCGTGTTTCATCTGTTCTATATAGTTCAGCCCCCCCACTGTTGAATCCAATTATCTACAGCCTAAGAAATAAGGATGTAAAGAGAGCCTTCAAAAAGTACTTGAGATGCCAATACTTTCAGCAGGTAAGATGGCAAAATAGACAGTGCTGGAACCCACATAAGTAAAAGATATAATTGTTATCACATATTTACTACTGTACACCATCTCCACAGGCTCTCGTAATAGACAAGCTACTCCGGCTTCCAGCCTCCTAATACTTTTATAATGGACAAGCCACTCAGGCCTCCTAATGCTCTCATAATGGACAAGCCACTCTCACCTCCAGCCCCCTACTGCTCGCATAATGGACAAGCCACTCCAACCTCCGGCCCACTAATACTCTCATAATGGACAAGAACTCCAGCCTCCAGCCTCCTAGTACTCTTATAATAGACAAACCACTCCTGTCTCCAGCCCTCTAACACTCTCATAATAGACAAACCACTCCAGCCTCCAATCCCATACTCATAATGGACAAGGCACTCGGCCTCCATGACCAAACTCTCATAATGGTTAAGTACTCAACTCCAGCCCATACTAATGGACAAGCACTCCAACCTCCCCCCGTAATACCTCATAGGATAAGCATTGCCAGGCCAACTTCTAATGAAATGCCACTTTCCTAGCTAATATTTCATATAGACAAGCACTAACCCGGCCAATACTCTAAATGGAAAGGCCAGTCGGCCTCCACCCACTAAGGTGACAAATATTGAAATGACTTTGTGCGGTTGTCAATGACGAAATCCGACGAGCAAATTTCACTCGTTATGTGCACGTACCCCAAGTGTGAAGTTACAATGTAGAATATATAGTATTTCACGAGATAGCACAAGTCTATAGAGAGATGTGATGATCCCAAAACATGGTTTGGAAGATTAAAGGAATGGTGTTCGCCCAGAGTGACTTTTTTTTCAATGCATTTGGCTCCCTTTATAGCCTTCTTCTTAGACCTTCTTGGGTGTCCTCCTTATATTCCTACAATAATGTGAATACCTTACTAACAAAAATATGGATATATGATTTGAAGCTTAATAGAACGTGTAAATTTGTGCAAATTTTTTCAGATTACATTGAATGTCTTATTATAGGCAACCTCTTTAATATTAGATCCATCAAGGCAACCAACCAATGGCCACAGATCCAGCTCCTGGCACCCATAGCAAACAGCTGATTTTGTGACAGACAGACAAACATTTGTTATGCAGCCATGATGAGATGAAGTATTACATAGCGGCCACTTAGGTGAATGGCTGTCCACATAATACATGAATCCATTGATTCTAGTAATGCAGCTTTCCAGTCTGTGTCCTAGGCACCGAGCCAGGGACCCCCTCAGTAATGTCCATATGGCTATAGGGTATATTGTAAATAGACAGCTGCAGGCTTGGACTGGCCCACAGTGGAAGCCACAGTGGGCCTCTGAGCATGGCAGATCTGGGGTTGTTTTTAAACTGCATATACATCCTTGAGAGAGACAGAAAGCAGTGAAAGACATCCAAAAAGCAAGATGCAGAGTATAGGAGGCACCTACAGTCATTTACAGTAGCTGTAGGGTGTGCCCCAAAAATATACTCCACCGGTGGCCCCAAAAACAGCTCAACTGGTGGGCCCCTAAAGTCAACTCCACCTGTGGGTTCTGGGCACCCCAGTCGGACGCTGTGAGGAGCTGCACATGTGGCGTGATGATGGCATGAAAGGCCCTCATTAGAAGGACAAGGGCAAACAAAGGGTTCCTTACACCTGTCTGTGCCATTTGTCAAGCTGATTTGTATGGACGTGGATACAACTGAATGCAGATCAGATCCAGCACCTGCTTCTTCCCAGTTCTCTAAATTAGATTCTACTTTAAGAACTGGTTTTGAAAAAACCTGGTGAATCCCATCCCTGCCAATGGCACCTGATGGCCCTTATTATCTTACAATGAGGTCCATCTGTTCCTATCGTGGAGTCCATTATTTCAGCGCTATGTGTGGACTCCAAGACATCTCCAAAAAGAGGTCAGAAAAATAAGATGAATGGAGCAGACGCCTTCCTTCCTGAAAAAGAGAACGTTTCATTCTGAAGGCCCACACTGAAATTTGTAGATACAATTCCCAAAAGAATTAGTCTGACTTCATGTCCAAATGTACGACACTGTCATATGATACTATTGTAAGGTGCACAGGAGGTGGTAGATAGTGATGCTTGCAGGTCCAGATGCCAGGCAGGTAGATACACCTGGGTAGCAGGTGTGCATGGATGTCAGGCCTACCAGTGCGGGATTTCTGGGAGGTGTAGTGCACTGGCACTAGAAGAACCAC
The DNA here is from genome assembly GCA_025379985.1 of Phyllomedusa bahiana. Taxonomy (NCBI): domain Eukaryota; kingdom Metazoa; phylum Chordata; class Amphibia; order Anura; family Hylidae; genus Phyllomedusa; species Phyllomedusa bahiana. The sequence continues at coordinate 48,020 of JAODAL010002528.1, read as the reverse complement.
AGAGACTCTCAGCTTGGGATCTTGCACGATTTATTGGCAGGAGTTTTTCAGTAGGTGACAACACTTGCACAGTTTCACCTGACAAGTAGACAATACGCTTGGGGTACACAACACTCCTCTTCACTGATTCCCAACTACTTATCAGAGACTTACTGGAACTCACTCTCTTTCTTTCACTCAGGGTTCACTCTACAGGGTAGCGGTCAGGCCTAAGGGATATATACAAACCTTAGTACTTCTCCTAGGCTGTTACATCAGGCCTTCCTTTTACTTTCTCCCGTTCTCTTATTTCTCTCTTCTAGAACATTTCCCTTGTCTGTCCTTTATGTTCTCTCCTCAATGCTCTCTCTCCCGTCCACCTGTCCCTGCTTCTCTCTCTCTCCTTCTTCTCTCTTTTTCCTGTGAGTACCCAGGCTGAGGGTATGCCGCCTCCTGTCCACCTCACTGCCGGCTAGTGATGCTGGAACTCACAACTACTCGACAGAACTGAAATGAACTCAGAACTGAACTCCTAACGGACTAGCACATGACAGACTCCCTCTTGTCTGGACTGATAGCCCCTTCCCTCTTCCCCACACTGATTGGCTGTAGGCCTACTTGTGCTTCCCCACCTCAAAGCACCCATGCCCTTAATAAAGGGCTTAGTTGCCGTAACCCCTTTTTACTCCTATATACCTAATATACAATATAAAACTACAAAATTTTTACTGGGTTTCCAAACAATACACTGCAAACCCACATTTTTCATAAACTGTCAACCTGCTCAAAAAGCAAGCACAACAAAGGGAGAGGACCAGCAAAGGGCATGAAAAATGGCATTAAAGTGGCCATTAAAGTCAGAACTGCCCTAACGTGTCCCTCCATGCCTGTAGTTTGCACCATTGTAAATGAACTTTACATTTTTTCCCCTAAATTTACATGAACCCAGAATCCTAGGGGTGAAGCTTCCCCGAGGCCACCAGAGTTTAAATACGGTATGAGGCTTCAGTGGGTGATGGGGAGGTCACTGACCTCAGATACTTACTATCTCATTAAACAAATCCCCCATTAAGTAACGGATCGTGCATTCCCGAAACCAGTCAAGCAATAAACACACAATCAAATAGCTGCTGCAGAACCACATATACAAATCAGCTGCTGCAGAACCTCATCATACACCACAGCTGTGCACCCAGTAAATACGCGGCCCATATACACCTCACTGGGGGCAGAACTTTAAAACCACCCAGCTTACTGCAAGAACCTCAATACACCTCAGCTGCTCAGAACCCATGAACACCTCAGCTGGCAGAAAAATTATAATACACCTCAGCTGCTGCAGAAACCTCATGATCCACCTCAGCGCTGCAGAAATCTTTATAACACCCAGCTCTGCAGAACTCATAATATACCAACATGGCAGAACTCATAAAACACCTCAGCTGCTGCAGAACCTCAAATAACCTCAACTGCTGCAGAACCTCATCATCCACCTCAGCTGCTGCAGAACCTCATAAACACCTGCGATGCGAACCTCATAAAACACCTCAGCTGCTGCCGAACCTCATGATACCCTCAGCTGCTGCAGAACCTCAATAATACACCTCAGCTGCTGGCAGAACCTATATACACCTCAGCTCTGCAAAACATCATAATACACCTCAGCTGCTGCAGAACCTCATGATGCACCTCAGCTGCTGCAGAACCTCATCATACACCTCAGCTCTGCAGAACCTTTATAAATACCAAACCTCAGACCTGTACCCGCAGCAACCTCATAATAACCTCATGCTCAGAACCTCATGACACCTCAGTGTGAGGACCCTCATAATTTAAACCCCAAACTGTGCAGACCCCATGATCACCTAAGCTTCAAACCTCAAAAACACCTCAGCTGCTGCAGAAAAACCCCAAAAATACACCTCAGCTTCTGCAGAACCTCATGATTTAAACCCCACCGCAGAACTTCTCATACCCCCCATAACCAAAAAACCTCAGCTGCTGCAGAACCATATACACCTCAAGCTGCTGCGACCTCATATACACCTCAGCTGCTGCAGACCTCATCAAATCAGTGCTGAAATTGATTTCACCTCAGCTGCTGAGCAAAACCTCATTGATATACACCTCAGCTGCCCGCAGAAAAACGTAGTACCCAAATACACCCTAGCTGCTGCAGAAACTCATATACACCTCATTCTGCAGACCTTTATTAACACCCTAGCTCTGCAGAACCTCAAGATACACCTCAGCTACTGCAGAACCTCATAATACACCTCGCTCTGCTGCAGAACCTCATATACACCTCAGCTGGCAGAGTCTCATTATACACCTAGCTGTGCAGGAACTTTATCATACACCTCAGCCTCTGCAGAACCTCATAATACACCTCAGCCTCTGCAGAACCTCATTATACAAACCCCAGCTCTGCAGGGGCCTCATAATACACCTCAGCTGCTGCAGAACTTTATCATACCCCCTCAGCTACTGCAGACCCATAATTATACCCCAGCCGCTGCAGGAACCTCTCATACACCTCAGCTGCTGCAGAAACTCATACACCTCAGCTGCTGCAGAACTTCATCATTCACCTCAGCTGCTGCAGAGCCTATAATAACTCAGCTGCTGCAGATCCTCCTCATACACCTCAGCTGCTGCCCGAACCTCATCATTTCACCTCAGCTGCTGCAGAGCTCATAATTTAACCTCAGCTGCTGCAGAACTTCATCATACACCTCAGCTGCTGCAAACCTCATAATACACCTCATCTGCTGCAGAACCTCATCATACACCTCAGCTGCTGCAGAGCCTCATAATACACCTCAGCTGCTGCAGAACTTCATCATACACCTACAGCTGCTGCAGACTCTATATAAACCCCAAACTCTGCAGACCTCATTATTCCAAAACAGTGGCAGAACCTCATCATACACCTCAGCTACTGCAGAACCTCACAATGATTCAATGGGGGGCAACTGCCTAGTGGAAAACTGCAAATTGAATAAGAACCAGTTCACACCAGTATGCAGCAAATCTATAACACCATACAGGGGAGATTGCAAAAATGCAGTAATACCGATAAACAACTACTTACAGGCTACAGGGTAGTATCTGTGAGGGGGGTGATTGCTAATTCGACAATTGCATATATATATAAAGCTTATAAAGGATGCCATTGTACAGTTACAGTGGGTACGGAAAGTATTCAGACCACTTTACATTTTTCACTCTTTCTTTCATTGCAGCCATTTGGTAGTTAATTTTTTTGCTCATTAATATACACTCTGCACCCCCCCCCTTCCCCATCTTGACAGGGAAAAAAAAATAAATGTAGACATTTTTGCAAATGTATTAAGCAAGAAAAACTGAAATATCACATTGTCATAAGTATTCAGACCCTTTGCTATGAGACTCATATTTAACTCACATGCTGTCCATTTCCTTATTATCCACCTTGAGATGGTTCTACTCCTTCATTGGAATCCAGCTTTGTTTAATTAAACTGATTGGACTTGATTAGGAAAGGCACACACCTGTCTATATAAGACCTCACAGCTCACAGTGCATGTCAGAGCACATGAGAATCATGAGGTCTAAGGAACTGCCCAAGGAGCTCAGAGACAGAATTGTGGCAAGGCTCAGATCTGGACAAGGTTACACAAGAATTTCTGCAGCACTTAGGGCAGGTTCACACGGCTTATTCAAGCCGTAATTGCGGGATGGATTTCGCCCGCAATTACAGCTTGAATAAGGGGAGGGGGCGCTGCCCACCGGCCCCATAGACATGCATTATCCAAGGCGCGTATCCCGCCGGGATAATGTGCATGTCACTTTCTCCCCGCCTGAAGGATTCGCCGAGCGGGGAGAAGAGACGGAATCCATAGTTCTCTATGAGACCTGTGGATTACCGTAATGGCTGGGACGTATTCCAGACGTATTGCAGCACAGTACAGCACGTAATACGGCTGCAATCCGTCCCAGAAATAAGCCGTGTGAACGGCCCCTTAAGGTTCCTACGCGCACAGCGGCCTCCATAATCCTTACATGGAAGAAGTTTGGGACGACCACAACTCTTCCCCGACCCGGCCGTCCAGCCAAACTAAGCAATCGTGGGAGAAGAGCCTTGGTGAGAGAGGTAAAGAAGAACCCCAAGATCACTGTGGCCGAGCTCCAGAGATGCAGGAGGGAGATGGGAGAAAGCTCCACAAAGTCAACTATCACTGCAGCCCTCCACCAGTCGGGGCTTTATGGCAGAGTGCGGCCGATGGAAGCCTCTCCTCAGCGCAAGACATAGGAAAGCCGCAGACAGTATAACATATAGGAGGAATCCCAGACTATGAGAAATACGATTCTCTGGTCTGATGAGATGAAGATTGAACATTTTGGTGTTAATTGTAAGCGGTGGAGAAAACCAGGCCCTGCTCATCACCTGCCCAATACAATCCCAACAGTGACACATGGTGGTGGCAGCATCATGCTATGGGGGCAGGGACACATGGTGGGGGCAGCATCATGCTATGGGGGCAGGACGACTGGTTGCAATTGAAGGAAAGATGAATGCGGCCAAGTACAGAGATCTCCTGGATGAAAACCTCTTCCAGACGCTCTGGACCTCAGACTGGGCCGAAGGTTCATCTTCCAACAAGACAATGACCCTAAGCACACAGCTAAAATAAAGCAGTGGCTTCAGAGCAACTCTGCCCATCCTTGACTGGCCCAGCCAGAGCCCTGACCTAAACCTAATGGAGCATCTCTGGAGAGACTTGGAAATGGCGTCCACCAACGTTCACCATCCATCCTGAGGGAACTGGAGAGGATCTGCAAGGAGGAATGGCAGAGGATCCCCAAATCCAGGTGTGAAAAACTTGTTGCATCATTCCCAAGATGACTCATGGCTGTACTAGCTCAAAAGGTGCTTCTACTCAATACTGAGCAAAGGGTCTGAATACTTAAGACCATGTGATAATTCAGTTTTTCTTATTTAATAAATTTACAAAAATATCTACATTTCTGTTTTTTTTTCTTTCAAGATGGGGGGGGGGGCAGAGTTTGCATTAATAAGCAAAAAAATGAACTTTTTGGATCTTACCAAAGAGTGAAAAATTTAAAGGGGTCTAAATACTTGCTGTACCCACTGTACGTGTGGTACCAGGGCCGCCATCAGAAATTTCAGAACCCCATACGGCATTGGTGCCCGGGGAGTTAGCTAGGTAGGGCCCCATATAGCTAGGTATGTAGCCCCCGTAAGTAGTTACATAAGGCTCACAGTTGGTAAATAGATATATAGGTTCCCCTCTTGTAGGTGAGTATATAGGGCTCCCAGAAGGTTGGAAGGCAGATAGAGTCCCCTCAGTAGGTAGGTATATAGGGGCCTCCAGTAGGTAGGAAACTAGATAGGAGCCCCCCAGTAGGTAGGTAGGTAGATAGGGGCATCCAGTAGGTATGTAGATTGGGGCCTCTAGTAGACAGGTAGTTAGATAGGGGCCCACAGTAGGTAAGTAGGTTAATAGGGATCCCCAGTAGGCAGGTTATTAAGTGCCCCCTTCACATAGATAGGGGCCACAGTAGGCAGGTTAATAAGGGCCCCCCAGTTGGTAAGTAGGTTAATAGGGGCCCCCAGTTGGAAACTGGTCACTTCATCATGTCACCTGTGCAGCGACATATGGCAGTGGCCCACCAGCAGAGTTAATTCTTGGGGTCTACCAGTAGAGTTGATTCTTGGGACCACCAGTGAAGTTGATCCCTGGGGTCCAACGGCGGAGCTGATTTATTTCGGTCAACCAGTGGAGTTGATCTTGAGGCCCATCAGTGCAGTTGAGTTGGTTTTTGAGCCCTACCAGTGCAGTTGATTCTGGGGGCCCACTAGTGGAGGTTATTCTTAGTGCTCACCAATGGAGTTGATTCTTGGACCCACCAGCGAAGTTGATTTTTGGACACACCAGTTTAGTTGATTCTTGGGACCCAGCAGTGGAGTTGATTCTTGGAGCGCGCCACTGGCATTGCTCTTGAGACCCATCAGTGGAGTTGAGCCTTGGGACCTACCAGTGAGGTTGAGTTTTTCAGCCCACTAGTGGAGTTAATTTGTGGGGACACACCATTGGAGTTAAGTCTTGGGGTCCACCAGTGGAGGTGATTCTTGGGGCCCACCAGTGGAGTTCATTCTTGGGGACAACTCTACAGCTACTGTACATGACTGCACATACTGAACATGCCTCTTACTTTCTGCCTCTCTTTCTCTCCCTTTCCCCTGAAAAGCAGCCCCAGTCCTCCAATACCCAGGTGCCCACTGAAGCTTTACCCTTCTTCCTGGAGGGCCAGTCCAAATCTGAAGAAGACATATTAGAATTTTTGATACAATCACAAAATCACTTGCTCACAACCACCATTTGCATTGATTTTTATAGTGTTGTTGCCTCAGCACAAAATGGTGGAATAATGTAGTAACCCTAGTTTTATTTGCTTTTCTGCCATACCTTCAGTCTCTATTGGAATATCCAAACATTGTATAACCAAAAATCATAGAATAATTCCACCAAATATGTTATTTGTACATATTTGTTTTCTAGAATTTGGTTCAGCATTGTATGGCGCTGATCAACCAGACTTGTCTTTGTGACTTTATCCTGTTAGGATTCTCGGATGGACAGGTTTTGCTGTCCCTTCTTATAGTCACCATCTACATGATGATCCTTCTTGGCAATCTGACCATATTTACTGTTATAAAGATCGATAACCATCTCCAGACGCCCATGTACTTTTTCTTGAGTTATTTATCAATATTAGACGTCTGTTACTCTACGGTCACCCTCCCGGCCATGCTAGTCAATGCCATCACTAGAAATCGAAGGATATCCTTCAACAGATGCTTCCTCCAACTCTATTTCTTTGTCTCTCTTGGAGGCTCTGAATGTCTTCTTCTGGCCGCCATGGCCTATGACCGATACGTGGCCATATGTAGCCCCCTCCATTATTTTGTCATCATGAATAAGAAGTTCTGCTCAGGCTTGGTAGGCGGATCCTGGTTTAGCGGTTTCTTAAATTCAGTCCTTCATCCCTTGCTGACCCCAAAATGCCTTTTCTGCGGCTTCGGCAGTAAACCCCATTTTTCTGCGATGTCCCCCCCTATTTTAAATTGCAGCCTGACGACACCCACCGCCAATTTACTCTACATGTCGTTTTTTTTTGGGGTGCCCCCCCTTGTGTTCGTATTGTTTCCTTTACATTTATCTCCACCTTTTTTTGAGATACGTTCGGCAGTCGGTAGACGGAAGGCCTTCTCCACTTGCTCGTCCCACCTCATTTTTTGGAATTTTTTAGGGGGACCCCTAAAACTTTAAATACATCGGTTCCTCCCGGGGGAAATTTTTTTGGACATTGTCGGCTTTCGTTGTTTCTCTCAGTTTTTGCCCCCCTTTTTTGTTTAAACCCCTGTTATTTATTCTAGGGAATTTCGGAGGTCAGGAGGGCACTGGCAAAGGCTTTCACTGGGAAATATCATCAACTGAAATAAAATTGAAGGGACCATATCATCAATTTTTTTTCCATTTCACATATTGACAAGCAATTGCGACTACTATATGGATTTTTTTTTTTTAATTGTGGTTGTTTTTTTAAATATATATATTTTTTAAATTTCCCAATGTACATGACTCCCTGGTTTGTCACTTTCCCCTCTGTGAGCTCCGATGGCCACAGAGACGATTGCTTGATTATTCTTCTTCCATGCTGGAAATGGCCTGAGAAGTGTAAGTGTTATCAGCAGGACCTGATAAGTGTGAAGAAAGCTGGAAACGCACCAGAAACTCACCAGAATAACATGTTATACTTGGCTATGTGTATTGTCTTATTATATAGTCTCATCTTATCTATCCCTGTCCAGAGAACAATAAAACAATCATTATGTCATTATCTACTACCCTAAGTATATAATATTAACTGATTCTGAGACGAACATTGTATGTTGAGACCATAACTCTATGGAAAATAGGTAATTGGTTCCGAAGCTCCAAAATGTGACCCCAACATAAAAAATTTTTAAAAGAAAGTTTTTTGGGAATAAATTAGTAAGATAAAGCGCATCCTTCCGTATAACATCAGAAAAAGCTGCCGTAAATCACTTTCTATGATGAGGACAGGAGCTTCTTTGGGTCATGGACTTAATATATAATGGACCATAAAATGGGGCCTTCACCTTGTCCCAAAAGGAGCCGCTTATCCTGTCACATACAAGAGCAGGACATGACTTGTAGCACCGCCGTGTACTGTAGAGAGGGGATATAGACCACCAATCACTGCATGCCCCCTCACTAAAAAATTAAGGATACGGAATTAATCACAGACGTAGGGGTTCTGGAAATTGAGGGGAAAAATCATTAAAGGTCAGGTTGTAGCCCCGGTGATTCGTTGGGGATAGACCAAATCACTGATGACCTCACTAATACATGTAAGACAGACGGACATGTAGAAAACCCCGGTAAACGTTAAAAACCCCCTGATGACAATGGGAAAAGAGCGAAGGGGCCCCAATTCAAGGCTTGACCCCCCCGCAATTAAAAATAATGAAAGGCAGTAAGGACATGTGTACCCGTTGTTTTGTAGAGAGGCGCTATAGACCAAAATCATGATAAACGCATAATCAGAAAAGAGCGTACGGAATTTTGTCCCACTGTACTGTGAGAGGCGTTTTTGACCCCCCAATAATGTTCACCCCTAATAATGAAAAAGGGCAGTACAGGACATGTAGTACTGCACTGTATGTAGAGAGGCGTATAGACCCCCAATCACGCATACACCTCACTAATACATTTAAGAGCAGTACGGACTGTTTTATTGTACGTACTGTAAGAGGCGTATAGACCCCCAATCACTGCAACCCCTAAATAATACATGAGAGCAGTACGGAATGTGTATTGTACGTACTGTAGAGAGGCACTATAGAGCACCAATGTTGATGTTTTCTCGCAAAAATACATGTAAAGGAGTAAGGAATTTAGTACTGCACTTCTTGAGAGGCGTATAGCCCGCCAATCATTGATGCCCCTCACTAATGCAATAGGGCAGTACGGATTGTGTACCACCGGTGCTGTAGGGAGTTACTACTAGTCCCCCATTCATTGCATGAAAAATAATGAAAAGGCAGTACAGGACAGTTGTACCGCACTGTAGTGAAAAGAGGCGTTTGTAAGAGGGTGTGTACCATTTGTGGAACCCCCACAGACTTTAAAGGGGCCACATGTTGAAACGTTTTGGTCTAAAAACTCACTTTTTTCCCCATGGTTTCTATGGGGGAAAAGTAGTTTTAGAAAAAACCGTTTTACAGTGGCCAAATTTTGGTGTAAAACGGGAAACCTTTATTTTTTTCATGAACAGGCATAACACACTTAGCAGTTACTGACACTTTAAGCTGTACACAAGTATAATGGTTACAGTCTTTAAAAATGTACACAGTTTGCTGGTTTCTCTCATACTCAGAGGTGGTTATAGTCTCTAGAAGATGTACACAACTTGTTGCTTTCTCTCACATTTAATGGTGGTTTCAATTTCTAGAGGAGGTGCACAACTTGTTAGTTATAGTCTCTAGAAAAGGTACACAGCATGTTGGTTTGTCTCACACGTGGTGGTGGTTTCAACCTCTAGAGGAGGTACAGAACTTGTTGGTTATATTCTCTAGAAGAGGTACACAACTTGTTGTTTTCTCTCACATTTCATGGTGGTTTCAATCTGTAGAGAAACTACATAACTTGTTGGTTATAGTCTCCAAAAAAGGTACACGACTTGTTGGTTTCTCTCACACTTGGTGGTGGTTACACTCTCTAGAACAGTGTTCCCCAACTCCAGTCCTGAAGGCCACCAACAGGTCATATTTTCAGGATATCTCTAATCAAAGTCGGTGGGACTTAGAAACAAGCCGGTAGGCATATGATGCCTGCAATGAGGAGGTTTCTTTAACTCCTCCGTTGATTGCACATTCACCTCGGCCCGACCTGGCTGTTTGTCGCTCCACGATTTCTCTCCAGAAGCGGAGGGTTTGGGGTTTACTGTTGGACTTTGGGTTTTTGCTGGTTGGGCATTTCTATCCTGCTAAACGCAAGTAGATCGTGCACATGAGAAGTGGGAAATTTTAAATACATGTTCCTGCTTTATATGTGGATGCATATTTTCAGGATATCCCACAAAATGCACTTGCAATAGTTAAATCACCTGTGCAATGTTAAGGAAAGCCAGAACACATGACCTGTTGGTGGGGGGAAATGGAAATTGGGGACCCTGCTCTGAAAAAAAGCTTGCTGGTTTCCTCCCTGTGGTGGTGGTTTTTAACCTATAACCTGTTGGTTCAGTTTTGAAAAAGTACACAACTTTTTTGGGGTTAAAAAATAGGTTGAGGGATTACGTTGGCCATGAACGGTCGATGGTCGTGTTGCCATCATCGACAATATACGTAGTGAGTGGTCGATTATGAGCGATGACCCTTAAAGTTATGGGAGAGCAACAACCCCCTTCATTTTACACCCCAAACAAGGGTGGAGGGAAGCTGAAATTAACATCCACAAAAGTCAAGGATACGGGGGTACTCTTAGGCAAACACACTTGGTTTTATAAAAGCACAGAAAAAAAAACACAAACATTCACTATCCCTGTTTGTACCCCAGCCGACCCTTAAAACCTGCATCACCACAAATTTTAAAAAAATGCGAAGGCAGTTTGTTTTAACCATCATTTACTTGAACTGGACATTGAATATCCCTGCCCCGGGGGCGCAGCATGGCCCAAACCTGCATGACCCCCCATTTTAAAAAATGCCGGGGGAAAAAAAAAAGGGTTTTTAACCCCCCATTTTTGTTTAACTGGACATTAATATCCTGTTGGACCGCAGGTTTTGACCCTTTAAACTGTCTGGCCACAGATTAAAAAGTGCCGGAAATAGGAGTCTTTAACCCCTTTTTTTGTTTCCTTTGGGCATATATGTCCTGTCCTGGGTGCGTTGCCCCCCCGTATGGGGGTGCGGACCATTTTAGCTCACTTGGATACTGGTGGTTAACGTCCTGTTACACCCAGGTGCCCTTTTTCTTGGCTTTTTTTTCTTTTTTTTACTCAAAGTGCTGGAGGAAATTGTCTCTGTACTTTGTTTTGTCCGTGCTCCCTACCCCCTGTCCCCTGAATAACCTACATTGGTCAAGTTTTCCTGTACCTCCTTGTACAATTCAGAGGAATTTTTTTTACCGCTATTTTTGTACATGGAAGTTTTTAGGTAGTTTAATTCTAGAAAAAACATTTTTAAAAAAAGGGGTGGAATCCCCCCATGTCTTTGTTTTCTTTTTTTAATTGTATTAAATGGGTTGTCTCAATACAGGGATTGATAGCTATTTTAAAAGATCTTGCAAAAACAAGTCATTTTGCAATATGTGCCCATTAAACAGTGTCTTACCTATTCCTGTTTCTGACAGCAGATCACCCTTGAGCCACTCTTGACAATTGTGAAAACAAATGTCTGTTAGAAAGCCACATTTTTTACAATAGGACCTGTAGTTTTAGCTGCATTTCACAGCAAAATCCCCAAAAAAAATTAAAAACATGAAAAATTGTGCTGGATGCGGTTGCTTAACCTGAAGGACAGATTGGGACGCTGTTCTTTAAATGAGATTCACAGGGCCCTGACCAGCGGATGAAAGGCCTGACGTCCTGCAACTGACGATCCTGGCTTGCGTGTTGTCGCCAGCACTGGAAGGAGCACCTTCTCTCGTACTTTTACCTCCATGTCCTACCCCCCTCTTTGCTCGTTTTACCACCGGGTTTTTCGCTCCATGTTCAGAAATATAAAAATTTGAGAAGGTATGGAAGATTTTTGGAAAGTCTCTTATTAAAAAGACGGCAAATCACAGCTATTCTCAAATACCTCAAATCAAAACAAAATTGCTGGATTCAAATATAACTGCAAAGTAGATCTATCAACAAAGCTGGCCTGTGCCTAAAAAATTGCTGTATTCAAATTTAAGTGCAAGCTGCCTCAATGAACAAAGCTGTAGTGCGCCAAAGTCAAAAAACCGTATCTGTTATGTATTTTATAATACAAGATATTTTTGGCACCTTTCAATTCACCTGTGGTGACTATAAAATTGCTGGATTTAGATTTAAGAGCAAGGTGGATATATCAACAAAGGTGGAAATGGGCAAAATTGAAAATGAACACTATCTGAAATGTATACTGATAATAAAAGTGGAGTTTTGCACCTAACAAAGAGACCTGCAGTTACTGAAAAGTGTGTATCCTATAAGTTCAGGCTGCCCAATATCCAGGAAATATTTCAATAGAAAACTGTTATAATAAAACTATTGCAGTGCAATGTCTACATAGTCTGGTGAAAATTTATCCAGTATCCTTTATAGAGCTTGTCTGTGTGTGTCCGCGGGCCCCCCCCCCCCCCGCTCACCTCCGTGAATTTACAGCAGTAGATGCTCCTTTTAAAATTCTTTTACCTAACTACATTTAAAAACTTCCAATCTCTAATTTTAACTAAATTGGAAAAGGGTCACAGCTAATAGTTGAGGTTTCTCTGTGAAGAAATAGAATAATTTCGCTGAGCTGTTTGGACACAGGCAGAGCGCCGGTCCTATCCTATGGGGACGCTGAGAGGACTGAGGCTGAAAGGAAACCGCTGTTCTTTGTTTAAAAAGAGGGGCATGTGATTTTTCCAGCCAATCGCAACCATACACATCCAGTCATGATGTTGCACACACATCTCACCCTGCTCTATTTTTGTAAGCTGTTTTGCTGGCCGCCAAAATGACGGGGAAACCCCAAAAGGGCCCGCGATTTTAATAGATTAGGGAAACTTTTTTTAAACCAAAAATTTAAATCGCATGTTTCTAAAAAATCCAAATAACCAAAAAAACTGTGCCAAAAATTTTTAAAAACTTTGTCGAAAAAAAATCGCCCCAACATTGTTACAACCTCTAAAAGAGATACATAACTTGTTAGTTTCTCTCACGCTTAATGGTGGTTTCAATCTCTAGAGTAGGTACACAACTTGTTGGTTATAGTCTCTAGAAAAGGTACATGACTTGTTGGTTTCTTTACATTTTAGTGGTGGTTTCAATCTGAAGAGGAGGCACGCAACTTTTTGGTACAAGCCTCTAGAAGGGGGAAACACGCTTGCTGGGGGTTTCCCACTTTTCTAAAAAGAATACACAGCGTGCTAGTTTCTTCCACAGTGGGCACAGTCTCTTTAACAGCAAAAAAGGCCCATTTACTTGTTTTTTTTAAAATCTTTAAATTGGTTCCTTCTCATTTTTGATGGCGGCTTATTGGGTTGAAATTTTTTGGGGTTCAGTTAAAAAGGGGCATTGGGACCGCCAGATTTTTAAATCCCCTGATCCCTTTAAGAGATGTCTGTAATGGTTAGGTCACTACCAGTTTCTCAGAAGCCCTGAACAGCACAGTTGTGTGTATGTAATGTAGTGTTAACACTAAACACACTTGCAGATACAAACCAAGAGGTCTCTTTGAACACAGTCCATAGCCACAGTCTGTAGATGGGTTGCCACCTCTTAGGAGCACCTCTTAAAATTGTAAAGGAAAACATAGTAAAGTGTATAAACTCTACCCTTCACATGTATCTCATGTTATCAATATCAGTACACATGACCCCAACCCATTTCAAACAATCTTATCTAAACCTGGAAATTTCACTCATAGTTTTCCTAAATGCATTTTTAAATTCCTGGTTGTTTTCCGTGTAGTTTAGGGGAAATTTAGCTTTGGGTGTAAAAAACAGATAAAACAGGGGGGGGGGGGCGCTTGCCTTCTTCCGATGAAAACTTAGACGTCGGCTTTAGATAGGCAGAAAAAGACGTGACAAAGAATAAGGTTACAACGGTCAATGGGACGTACAAGTGGAGAAGGCCTTCTTCCGACCTTCTGTAGATTTGCTTTTCTGAATTGTGGAAATAATATGGTGTGGGAAAATTACTGTCAAAAGGGAAAAAGACCCAAAGTCCATAAGCTCCCCCAAAAACTTTAAAAAAAAAAACCCCCCCGGGGCCCATCGTTTTGAAAAAGGGCCCAACCTTCAGTAATGGTGGGATGTCACAGAAGAACTGGTTTATATTGTTGGAAGAGCAGAAGGGTAGCAAAAAGGTAGGGGAAGTGGGGGCCCAAGGAATTGAGGAAACCGCTGATCCATGAGCCACAGACTAGTGGCGTACATTTTGTAGCATTCATGCCCGGGGGCATATTTAAGGGATTACATTTGGAAACTTAGGGGTTTCCGTAAGCCAAAACCCTGAAAGTAATGTGCCCCCTCTATCCTGCCAAGGGGCCCTTTGAGAATTTACACTTGCGCCACGCAAGCATTAAATGTAATGGAGGTGGTATTAAGTGTAAAGTTGAGGAGAATTTTTGGAATAGTGACCGATGTGTAAAAAATCTCAAGGGGCAGAAAAATTTTCAAAAGGAAAAAATACTTTGGGAGGGGGAAGGGCCCTTTAGGGGCCCCAAAAGGTTTCAAAGGGACGATGAGTAGATTTCCACCCAGAGTTAACACATAAAACATTTTAAAAAAAAACAATAATGTGATTTGAACAGAGACGAGAGATGGAAACCCCCAAAGGGGAATGAAAATGTCAAGGAACCGTTATAGACCAACCCTTTTCCTAAGCGGGAAAAAAATAAAAAAGTAGCAAAATTAAAAGGGGTTTTTCCCTTTTAAGAAGGTTCAAGTTTTTCACAAAAATTTTAAACAGATTTTTTTCATAACGTTCCCTTCCTTTCATGCGCACAGAAACCTCCCGGGTTTGTAACTCCCGAAAACCCTTTAAATTTTTGGGCTTGGACCCTTTGGGGGCTTTTTCCTCATAGAAAATTGTGGTTTTTTTTTTCCCCATAGATTAATGGGGTTTTTTTCCTTTTTCTGGCGGTTTTAAAAGAGCCTTTAAGTGGTCGGCTAAAGATTTTTCTAATGCTCTAATGAATGTTTTTGGGGCAGTGTTTTGTAAGAATCAACACTTATAATGCTCTTTTAAAATTTAGGGGGGCGTTCTGGGGGCGTTGCACCCACTGTAATATTTTGCAATTTATGGGAAAGTGGTTCGGCAAAAAAATTGAAGCCATTACTGCTCGGACTGGGAGACCTCTCAAAGTGGCCCGGGGCCTGAGGGTGCATAAAGCAAAGGTTTTTGGGAAAAAAAGTGAGGAAACTCCAAAGGCCCGAGGGGGTGTTTGTGGAAACTAGTTTTCAAAAATATCCAATATTTCTCAAAACCCTTCCACCCGTAAAATTAAAAAAAAGTAAATTTTGTTTTTTATAAAAACTATTTTAAAATTTTTAAATTTTTTAAATTTAAAAAATAATGTTTTTTTAAAAAATTAAAAATAAAAAAAATAAATTATCCAAAAATAAAAAATATTCCTTTTAAAATTTTATTTAAAAAAGAATAGAACTAAAACTAATTTTACCCAAAAAATAACCCCTGATTATGTTGTTCAGATTTTAAAAAATTTTTTCTAAATTTAAATTTTTTAAAAGTATTTTTGGGGGGGGCTTTTCACAATTTATTTACCCTACAGGGAAGAGCCAGCACAGCACCCGGTATTGCTGGGGGTCCCGTGGTCCTCCCTGCGGATCAGTTTTTCAATTTGTTTTATCCCCCTGACATGCTCTTCTAATTTACTTCTCTTATTTCCAGCCCATCTTTTAAAACCTTTATAATGTTTGGGGGCATTACTTTAAATTCCAAAATGTGCCAAAAAACACAGGCGAGGGGCGGGAACTTTAGACCCCCCATTTTTGGAACGCACAAAAAAAACCCGACAAAATTTGACAAATGAAAAAACAGATGCAAAAAAGACTTCGTTTTTCGCCTAGTTCCAAAAATGTCACATTTAAACTCCCAAAAAAAATTTGGGAAACTGCAAGAGAACAGAAATTGACTTTTTTATCATATTTTATTATTTTGGCCCCAAAAGGCAAACAAACTCTATTTAGTTCTCTATCTGGGAAGGGCACAAAAAACGGGAACCCTTTTTTTTAAAAGTTATAAAATTTTAACTCCCATACCCCTTTTTTAAAAAAACCCGATCTCTAACCTATCATTTAACCCCTTTTTTCTTTTGAAAGAGGGAAAAAACTTCCCCTTTCTGCCATCAAGTTTTGGTGGAGCACCACCTTTCTAAAGGAGAGCCTTTTATCTATAGCAAAAGTACTAGGGTCCCGGTTAAAAAAAAAAGGGTCCCAAACCAACTACTTGGGAGGGCAAACCCTAATTTTCCCTTTGGGCAAAGGAAAAAAATAAGGCCCCCCTTTTTGACACCCCTCCTTTCAGCAGGTGACACTTCTGACAGAGGTGAGAAATCAAAAATTTTAAAAAGTTCATATCTGACCCCCCTGACATGTTTCGCAGCTAACCTGGGTTCATCAGGGGGTTAGAGGGCCGTCACTGTGGGCTGAGCTCATTCCTTTTATTTCATGTTAGGTAAAACCCCCATTCAGGTTTTCTCCCCCAATTAGCCTTTAGAGAATCCACATAAAGCCCATCCCCCTTCCGCGCGGCACAAATAAAAAACCCTGTCCTGCTAAAACGGGACCCTGCTCCCATGAACAGCAATCTTTAGGCAAATTCGCCATCTCCTTTAAAAGGCTTGGGGCCCCCTCTTAAACCCTACTGCCCGTGCCAACGCACTGCACCAGCAGACACCTCAGGGCCGACTGTGATGGGGCTTTTGTCTTATTTCTTCATATTATTTTCAACTGCGTGGCTACCTACAGGGACTTAAGGGGAATGGGGTTATATTCCACAACCCACTACCCCGCTTTATCAGCTCCCTAAGTCCCCTCTTTCCACATCTAATAGCATATTCCTTTTGGGAAAATAGATTTCACTGTACAGTCACCACTGTCAATTATTTCCCATTTAAAACACTTCTCCTATATAAACTAAAATTTCATTCATTTTAATTTAAACTGCAAGCCCTATTAAGTACATGTTTTAAATTTTGCTGTATTTTATTGTCTCAGACTATTTCCCAAAAACCCTATCTTTTATATGTAATATTAAAATTTTTTTTAATTTGCTGCAGGCCTAAGGTTTTTGCCGCCCTCCCTCCGCAGTTTGGGCCTTTAAAACTTTCCCCCTTGAAGATTCTTCTTCGGCTTTTTTTTACGGCTAGAAACCCAATTCATTACGTCACAGTGGAAAACATGCAAAAAAAAAGGGGCATGCAAAAATATTAAATGTCTTTCCAAAAGCTTTTGCATTAGTTTTCAACCAGTCGCCTAGATCAACGCAGCAAGAAAAACAATAAATAAATGCAAAAGATTTTTAAAAAATTTTAACATGAATAGGGAGCCATTTCCCCTCCCAGGCTGCGTCTCGCCACAACCCAAAGGAGTGCACTACCTTCAATTCAGGGTGCCAAAAAAAAAACCCCCCATGCAAAAAAACAATATACATAAAATCCCCATTTGTTAAATTTGAAACCCTGGGCCCCAAAGTGATCAAAAACCTTCATCCTTAAAAGGGGGCCCCGGGGAAAAAGGGGAAAAGTTTGGGCAGAAAGGGGGGTGGGGGAGGATATGGGGGTTATATGGCGGGGGGGGGGGGGAGGGAGGGAAATGGGAGAGAAAAAAAAATGTGAACACGGATGGTTCCATAGTCATATATTCAACTGGCTATATCCACTGACCGTACTTAAATCAATTTATCATTTTATTTTTAAAAAATTTTTAAATAGGGAAATCAGCAAGATTAAATAAATGCTAAAAAATAAAAAACCCTTTTCATTTAGGCCTTTGGGTTTTCAAGTATTGGTTGTATCCATCTTGCCTTTCCCTGCAACAAAATACACCCAGATGCCCTTTCTTTCCCTGTGTTCCAGTTGTGTCTGTGTTGCACTAGCTTTCTAAAGTTAAAGGGGTTGTTCACTACTCAGTTCATTCACCTCAGTCCTGTTTTTTGGTTTTCATTTAAAATTTGGGGGGTTTTTGTTTACTCTTTTACTACCAGTTGAACCCGGTCTGTAGTTAGAACCACATGGCGCTTCATGAGGGATTAAAAGGTCTGTTCTTAGTGACCTGAGGGCTGATGGCCAACAAGAGGGGATATCTAGAAATAGGTAGGATAGTGTTAGTGGACACATATTGCAAAGTGACTTGTTTTGCAAGATCTTTAACATAAAAAACAGCGATCCCTGTAGTGAGACAACCCCTTTAATGGAAGACTGATAGGATACGCCATCACTATGTGATAGGTGCAGGACCCACTTCCCATTAACAGCCCCAGAAGCTCTCTGTCTTCAACGGAAAGTTGGTCAGAATGCTCCCATTGATTTCAATGGGAGCTCCAAGAAACCGTGGGGCTATACTCCAGTTGGTGGGGGGCCCCAGGCTTTCCTATCAATATGCCTCAGGGGAGATGGAAAAACCCCTTTTAAACCCTACTTGCAAACCCCCTAAAAACTTAGACAGGTGGGGCGCTCTTTTTGAATAAATCAGCCATGTTTTCTAATCCTGGACAACCCCATTTAGATCAAGCAAGACAGTTACATGAGTAGGTGACATAAGGATAGTGGATTTAACATTGGCATAATTCCATGAAAATCAAATCTAACCCACCCACCCCATCTTATACCCACAGCCAACTTTGGTAGAAATACATTTTCTTAAATGTGTCCTTGAGCCAAAGTAGTTCTACTTTCAGATTATACTTGTGTAACAGTCGTGTGCACGAAGCCTCAGGCTGATGACTAATTACACAAGAGACAAACTACATCATTATTTTTATTGCTAGTAAAACAGACTAACCCGGAAGGGAAGCTTAATTTGGCTAAATATTGGGATTTTTTTTTCCCCTTATTTGTAAGTACAAAACTGAAATAAAACCCAAAAAAAAGGGAAAATCATTTCAACAAAAACATAACAAGGTTAATCAGGAAAAAAAAAAATTTGGGTTTTTTAGATTAACAGAAAAATTGTAGGTGTAATTGTATCCCGGAAAAAAGACCAAACAGTAAAAAAAACAAACCGGGGGGGAAAAACTCCCTTTTTTCCCCCCCCCTTTCCCCGGACCAACAAAATTTAAATTTAAAAACCAAAACCACTGAGACCCCCTACAAAAAAATTCCTTTTTCCCTTTGGGAAATTAATGTACGTTTTTAAAAATTCAAAAACAAAAAATAAAAAATTTTGTTTCTTTTTGTTAGTTTTTTATTTTTATAAAAATAAAGAAAAAAAAAGTTTTTTTTTTTGATTTTTGAAAAATTTTTTTTAAATTTTTTTAATTGAATTCTTTTTTTATTTTTTGATTGTTTTTTACTAAAAAGTTTACAAAATGACCTTTCCTAACTAATAATTTAAAATTTTTCCCAAAAAAAAAGTTTTACTTTTTTTGTCCAACCCCGGGGATTGAAAAAATTTTTTTTAAAGGTGTGGGGTTTAAGGGGAAAAATTTTTTGGCGTGAAATTTTTAGGATTTCTTTTGAGGTTTTTTTCCATTCATGAAAAGGAAAAGTATTAAAAAGTTCTTGGGCAAAGGGCCCAACCCCCTTTACCTTTTTAGGGGGGGGGACCCCAGCCGTCTTCCCAACCCCTTTTTGGGGGTAACTTTGGGGGCCCCAAAACCTTGCTCGAAAGGGGGGGGGCCAGGTAAAAAATTTGGAAAGGTTCTTAAAGGGTTTCGTTTTCAATTTTTGGGGGCTTTTTCGAAATTTTAGCTTTTTTTGTTTTTGATAGGCTGGGCCCCGAACTTTTTCTAGGCTCGCCCCTCAACCCGTTTTGGTTTTTAAACTGAAAAAGAAATTGGCCCTTTTTTTTTTAAATTTGGGTTGTTTTCCCAATTTTTTTAAAAATTTGGAAATTGTTGCCCTTTTTTTAAAAAAATTTTTTTTTAAAAAAAGAAAATCTCTTTTTTAAAATTTTTAAACGTTTGTTTGAAAAAAATTAAATTTTTTCAAATCTTCATTTGGCTTTTTTGATTTTTAAAATTTTTTCCCCCCTTTTAAAGGAAGGAAACTTTTTTTTAACAAAAACTTTTTAGGTTTTTTTTTTTGGGCCACCCCTCAACAACGAATGATATATTCATAAATATTTATAGTCCCCCTCTTATTTCTAGCAGAGTCAAAGAGAAAGCATCTAAAATGTATTTAAAAAAATTAATATTTTTTATTGGACAAAAAAATAGAGTTTATCTTTTGCTGTAGTTTTTTGCTTGTATGTAAAATGTTGTTGGGCAAAATAAATTTTTTGAACCCCGTCCTGACCTCCTTGTTTTTCAGACTATAAATAATAAGATTGAGCATTGGGTTCACAAGACAATAAAATAGAGCCACCACTCCATCCTGGTTTAATGAGTAAGATGACTTTGGCCGTAAGTAGGTAAAGATGAGAGTCCCATAATATAAAGTCACAATGGAGAAATGGGAGGAACAGGTGGAAAAGGCCTTCTGTCTTCCAGATGACGACGGGATCTTCAGAATGGTGGCTATGATGTAGACATAGGAAATTAAGATTATTGCAAAACAGCTAAATCCCATGAACCCCCCGACAATGAAGATAAGAAGCTGACTTAGGAGAGTGCTGCTGCAGACTAGCTTCAACACAGCTGGAAAATCACAAAAAAAGTGGTTGATCTCGTAAGGCCCAGAGAAAGACAAAGTCAACATGACTGAAGTATGAACGGCTGCATACAAAAACCCAGTTGTCCAGCAGATTCCTGCTAGTAAGCTACAGATTTTATTGCTCATAATCATGATATAGCGTAACGGACTGCAGATGGCGATGTATCGGTCATAAGCCATGGCGGCCAACAGGAAACAATCGGCGGCGGCGAAAGCGGAAAAGAAGTACAGCTGTGTGATACATTCTGCAAAGGAAATCTTTTTGTTTTCGGTTTCTAAGCTGAAGAGAAACCTGGGAACCGTGACGGAGGTGTAACACATCTCCAGGAATGAAAAATTACCGAGAAAATAATACATAGGCGTCCGCAGAGGCAGGTGGTGCTTTATGAGACACAGGATGCTGAGATTTCACAGCATACAAAAGACATAGATCAATAGCAGTGGAACAAAAAGTATCACTAGAATTTGTCTGTGGTTGGTAAATCCCAGTAAAATAAATTCGGAGACTCTTGTAGGATTGGCTTTCATTTTGGTCATTCAGTTTATACTGTAAAAATGGAAACAAAATGGAGGTTAGTTGTGCTCTTCCAGAGGGTTATCTATCTCTTAGTTCTTCTTTATAGCAACTCACAATGAGAAGAAAATAACTTTCCCATTGTCATCACAGAATCTATGGCTAAAGAGTATGAAACACATCACTTACCAAGGCCCTATAGTTTGCTATAACTATAGATCAATGACATCAGCAGTGAGAGAGGAAGTAGCTAACTTCTTTTCCGTTCTGGGCTTCAACAGGGCCAGTTATTTCTTTGACCTGGGGCGAAGATTCAGTTAGATCAGTGTTCCCCAACTACAGTCCTCAAGGCCCACAACTGGTCATTTTTTCAGCATATCCCACAGAATGCACCGACAATAATTATATCACCTGTGCAATGCTATGGAAAGCAAAAAACATGACCTGTTGGTGGGCCTTGAGGACTGGAGTTGGGGACCCCTGAGTTAGATGACCTGTTGTGTATCTAAATAGTATGGTAAAGGCAGAGCCACATCTAGTCATCTCTAGATCATATGTGGCTGCTGTCCATCTCAGTCCCCTGATGAAAGTCTTGGGGAACACGTCGGAACACATTTATTCCCGACACCGATTTAAGGTGTATCGATAACACATTAGGCTGAGACTCCGATAGGCAGGGTCACCCCTGTTGGGGCGGGTGCTCCTCCTTTGATAGGGTATTTACCATTTATCAGGTTGCCCCCCGCTCAATTTTACACCCCTTCTGGCATTTCAGGATTATTTGGTCCATTGTGGTGGTGTCTTGGTATTGTGAAGTGATGATCCAGAATCGTGAATCTATATTACAAATATTAGTATTGATTACTCATACAATGTCTCCTGGTGCCTTGGATTGAAATATTTGATGGTTTTTGCTTTATGTGAATGAAGCTCAATAACCAAAACTCACTGATTGGATTGCAGATACGGTTGAGTCTTCTCGATTACACGTGTGGTGACTATATCTATTGTTATCTGGCCCTTATGTGCATTCTCCTTATCAAATTTAGATATTGGATGTGTTTTAATTGAAAGCAATAAATTTTGTGCATTTTTAACTAGAATAATAATTTTTCTGTGAGTTAAATGCAAAATGGGTCATTAGGGCACCATTTTTGTATCTATGGCACATACCCTATCCTTGAACAGAACTATAGCCGTCAGCTTGGGATGTGAATGCAGGACTAGAAACATAGAACCAAAAAATTTTTCCTTTAAAAAAAAAAAAATTGAAATATAAATGCAGCAAGAGTCCGTGAAAGTATTAAGGTTCATCTACATGTGCTTACTAAAGATTTGGCTGTACAAATGCAGAAAATTATCGAAATGGCAAAATAGAAAAAACAATTCAGGAAGTATCAGTTCCTTAGTTATATGAATATTTTTGGTTATTTCAATGCCCTACACACATAGCATACAGTATTCTGGTTGGCAATCAAAGATGGCCTCCATTACTACTTCTGTTGGTCAAGAAAGCTAAATCTATATCTATCTACAATAGAAAAAGAACCAAAAACCTGTAAGTATATATGTAGATCTGTGTTTTTCGGTATGTGTTTGGAATAGTAATAAACTGTGAACCAGATCTAGAAAAATTGACCTCAAGTCAATAGCATAAGTCTGGCTGCTGGTCGTCCCAGAATAGAGGTGCCACAGTGTTCATTATAACTTCTAGCTCCTTTACAGATTGACCCAGCAAAGTGATGTTCACGACCAACCACAGCTCCATTCCATTGATTTTCTTTGTATGGGGCAAAAAATGAAGAGAATGCCGCCCCTGTGATTGACAGCCGCAACCGCTGGGATTGTAGCGGACTCAATAATTAGCAACCTTGGCATCATAGTTGCTTGAATAGAGCAAGAAACTGATTTTACAAACCCATCAACAGCTTCCATCCTCCCCATAAACACAGTTGTGGGGTGACATGTATGTGTCAGAGAAATGACCTAATAAGCTGCTTGTTTGTAATAGGCAGAGTTTACACAGCATATTGTGTACCTGTGCGCACCACAATAAGCCTGCTGTTGAAAGTACGCATTTGCCAGCCCTTTCAACAGCGCTTCAGTCGGACCTCCTATTCAGTGCAGAATTCCCCGGCACGTAAGTACCCAAAGTGACATGTTATTTTTTATGGACGCGTACTGTGCGCCAGGGAACACACAGGTTTAACATAGCACTTAATGAGTGCTATGACAAATACCGCAATTGCGCTTTGCAGTGCAAATGACATGCCAAAGTACACTCCGCAAATACATCCCCTAACAATGATGGGTATAATTCATTGCAATACAGAGGGTTTCCCTTACAAAATATTTAAATAAAAAAAATATAGGTATTTTGTAAACCAATTAAACATTTTATTTTAAAATATGAAAGTCCTATGTACCCCAAAATGGTGCCTTTGCAAAACCTGTGTGAAACCAAGTCCTCTTAAAGCTGAATTAATGGTAAAAACAAAAAGTAATGGCTCTGCATACAATAACAAATTATAAAAAAAAGAAAAATATTGTGCAAATTCAATAAAATATAGTAAAAATAGTAACTGTAGTAAAACTAAAGCCCTGTGCAACCCAAAATGGTACCAATGGAAGCTGAAACACAGGCAAAAAACAAGCCCTCAAGGTAAGACTAATGGCAAAACAGTTACGACTGTACAAATGGTTTAAAAAGAATGTTTTATTGTGCACATTTGGTAAATAAAAAAACAAAAAGCACAAATTGGGTATCACTAAAACAGAAACAACCTATGAAATAAATGTATAAAATGTCATTTGTTCTGAATAGTCAATGCCATGAAAATAAAATTCCAAAAAGCCATCAAAACTGTTTTCTACCACATTCGCCTTGTGAAAAATTCTTAAAAAAATGCAACTCATTCTGCTCAAAAAAAAGTCTTGGAAAAGTTTAAAATTTCTCTCTTAAGAAATAGGTCCTTTTGGGTTATTAGGGAAGGGTCAGCTAAAGAGAGATCAATATTTCTGCAGCGACCTTATCTTCAGGGTTTTTGGTATTTTAGGATATGATTAGGCCACTATATATAACCGAGAGAGCTCCGTTACCTGAGAAGCTCCGGCATTTTAGTATTCATATCTGGCACAGACGAGGCACCAGGGTATGAATCCTTTATATAGTATAACAGGGATGATTTATCCACAAGGACCTGATCCCTTCTGAACCAATCCTTCCCAATAGCTCCGATGTTTCATTTCATTGGTCTCTAATGTATTCATTAGAGCTCAGGTTGCTGCAATACCGAGGGAAATCATTGTGAAATTTAGGCAAACATGAAATGCAAAAAACAAAATGAGTTATGTTCAGTATTTTAGGAGCTTCTAAATCTGGAACAAAGTTGAGGTAATGACTTTATTACATCTAGTGCTGTGCGTGACCTAGGATTTGTGGTTGAAGGGGGCTGAACGGTCTTATACTTTCACCCATAGCCAAAAAATTATGGAATTTGCAAACTTGAAGGATAGTCGCCAAGCTATTCTGCTTTATACAAACATGGAATGGAGAGGCATGAACCGCACATCCTCACACTATACGTTGATCTAATGCTTTTCAGCAAAACTTTACAAAAAATGAACAGGAGGTTCTTCGTATACTTTTTGATCAAAACGTATGAGCCCACTTGCCCCTTCACGGCGACCTCTATTAAGTGGGTCCCTACTCTAAATGTGGGAAACACTGCATGGCAGCCCCCACCGCAGCAAAAACCACACAGATGAGGGGCACAGTCCAGTGGCCCAACAGCACCACTGCTGCCTGACCTAGCCCCTATTCTGCTTTCTGTACAGAACACAGAGACAAGTTCCAGCATCGTCTCCTCCGACCAAGCAGATTGGTGATCGATCTCGCACTCCTCCGATTCTCCACACTCCGTGTTGGTTTTCCTTTAGCGTGCCGCTACTCCGTTTTCTTCAGTTTTGATGTTCATGACGATTCTCATTTGGCTTTTTTAGATATAAATTATATTTTAATCACCAATTTCTTCCACTTCTGTCACAGATATGGATTCCCATTTTGATGGGTTTCCTTTTTCCAGACATACTGCTGGGAGTTTTGTATCCCGACGCTTTAAAATCTCTCGCTCTACCCAGATGTTCTCTTTTCATAACCTTCCCGGTTTCTTTATACCTGCCCCATATTTATCAGAAATCTGTCCGAGAACAACCAACATCTACTGTCGCACTCTCCGTTTTAAAGGATTTTTTAAATTCTTTCCATTGATACAATTTACGGCTTTCTTGTTGATCTCATGTATTTCTTTAATTGGCCAATTCTACAGTTTTGTAACGTCTGAAAGCAATTTGGGGACATTCCCACGATTAACATGTTCGGTGCGGACACCTCCTTCAAATTCCACGAATGTTAGGGGCCGTTTACACGGCAATGGACAAATACCGGTCGGTTTATACCAGTTTGCGTGCCGTCCCCACGGCCGCGGGGGTGGGTGGGAAGGCTTTTCTCCACGATGAGCGGAGAAAAGCCCTCCCCCTTCCCATGTTCATATTCTGTCCGAAAACCGGACAGAAGAATGTGCACGTAGAATGTTTTTCGGGCGGCCGGGCAGAAAACCCGTGCAGTGGGGACTGCTGCATGGGTTTTCCATAGAAGCCCGCTGTGTTAGTTTGCAGCCGGTTTTTCAGACGGTTTGCAAACCATATGAAAAACGTCCGAAACCCTGCGTGGGACATCCTTAATCGTGAAATTCAACGAAAAAAACGGGACTTCTTATCTGCCCGTATACTTCAGTATTCGATAAATACTCTGAACGACAACACTAAGGGTGCTTTTGCACATGTGGTATGTCAAGTTTTTGATTCATTTTTGGTGCAGAAAGGCACAGCAATTAATACTGTACATTTCTGCACAAAAAACGCATCCAAAAACGCACCTGCGTGTGAATGCACCCTAATTTTACATGGCAGTTTATGGAGAAGTGTTCAAAGGCGTGAAAAACATTGTGTGAACATCCCCTTTCCCTTTTACCTACGGACTTTTTTGCAGTTTAGGGAATGGTTTCAGAAATGCAAATTACAAGGCGATTCCATAACTCTTTCCTCTACTTGATCTGAAGAAATATGAGCCAATAATTACAATCACTTTCTTTCATACGTGTAAGAGCTGTATCACAAAGTAGAATGGTCCCATGGTAAGAATTGATAGCACTCCAATGGTTTGATGCAAACAATAATGGGAAATTTATTCGAAGTGTTTCCACAGGCTCCAAACAGATTATATATAGACAAAGTGACCAGTAAATTTGAAGTTTCGGTCAAATGACCTTTCTCAAAAAGTCAAAGATGAGAGTAGATTGGTGCAAAAGTAAAAGAGAGGCCGTAGCCCAGTAGATGCGTCTATAGGGCTACGGCCCCTCTTCTACTTTTGCACCAATCTACGCTCATCTGTGACTTTTTGAGAAAGGTCATTTGACCGAAACTTCGAATTTACTGGTCACTTTGTCTATATATAATCTGTCTGGAGCCTGTGGAACAATTCAAATAAATGTCACATTGTTGTTTGCATCAAACCTTTGGAGTGCTATCAATTCTTACCCTTGGACTATATCTATCGTATTGATTAGCACCCGTAAAATACAAGAAATGTATTCTCCTTCTGTGTGCCACCCAAGCTACTCTCTTTCACAAAGTAGAATGTGCAGAAATTAACATTGTTTTGTGTCGTATGTGGGATATAGGTACAATAATTGCTAAATTGGGTGACTACCCTCTCAGGGTTGGGTTCTATAATTTTGCAAGGGGTTGTAAACTGAATTGCCACCGTTTCATACCATATTGTATATTTAGGTTGAAAACTCTGTGCTGCTTTATTTCCTAATAGCAGTCAGAGCTGGAAATCCACTTTATTAAAGGAGTTGTCCACCTAGTTTTATTTTTTAAAAACCCTGATTTTTGTAGTCACCCCCGTTCCAGCAATGCTGTTGCCAATCCTCTTTTGTTTCTTCATTGACTTCCTTGTCCTGGCAGTCAAGAAATTCACTACTGTAGCCACCGATTGGCTGCAGTGGTCACATGACATTGCCCATCACCACTCACTTGCAGATGGTGATTGCAGGCAATGTCACGTGACTTCGGCAGCCAATCAGTGGCTTCAGTGGTGACATTACAACTGCCGGGACATCAACAGAAGACCCGGTGAGAAGACCAGCAGCGGCATCGCTAAAACCGGGGTGACAACAGCAGAAGCAACAATTTAATTAAAACCAAGTGGACAATCCGTTTGGCACAGAATGAAAAAATAAAAATGTACAACACAATCAAAAAAATAACTCATTAACCCTTGACAATTGTTGCTGTTCCCTAGGACTTTCCACATCAGTTCAAAGGGTCTATAAAACTTCTCCATTTTTATGATAGATGGGCTTTCAGTGACCAAACCTATAGCAAAGTTCCCTTTAATATGGCATTATAACTCTGTCCGCATATCTAAAGCTATTCCTCCAACTCGCTCTTGAACCAAAAGGCTCCAGCCAACACTTTTCCACTGCGTTTTGGCAACTACAAAATCTTTTTCTGAATACATTGGTCTTTTGATTTTACCTTGGTCAGGAGATATTTTATTAGCTCTGAGTGCACACAGGTTTCTATGGTTACCTGTCCATATCTTCCTTTCTGAGAGCAGGGAGTGATGTTACCATGGACAGAGCTCACTCTCCGAAAGACTCATCTCTAACAAGATTAGCTTTTGTTTACAGATAAATAATTGTTTTCACTCCTCAGAGTACTTGTAGCTTTGTTTAAACAGATTAAACCTTCTTCACCTGTCTTTGTAATGTCTCAGCTAGTTAGAGGAGCTAAATATGCCAATCACTGCTAAAGAACCACCCACAGCCTGATGAGACCAAAGTGGATGAAAAGCTGCGTCTGACTCAGTGAAAAAGCTTGCTGAGACAACTCCTTTAACATGAGTCCTCAATTGCATAAGAAAAAAGAAACAACAAAGAGGTAATAGGTAACAAAACAGGAGTTTTATTGGAAGATATTACAGGATTTATGACAACCATAAAGAATCACATATACAAACTGAACTCCTAAGAAGCACTCATTCTAAATGGGAAGGTTACAGTAACAGCTAACAATCTTCATCTAGAAGTACCTTAGGTTCTATTCATTTCAGACACACGGAAAACCAAGTAAAATGCGTAACACGTGTTGAAGAGCGGTGCATGTTAAACACAACACTGATAGACAAATACAAAAACAGTTGTAAGACCAATTTTTCTTCTCCACAAGACAAAAAAAAAAAAAAAAAAGAAAAAAGGAGAATGAGCAGAAAACGGTAAAGACTTTGCATATATAATATTTGGTTTCAATGTTCTCATTTTAATGGGGTACATTAACATATTAAACTGCTTCCAAAGCAGGAAAACAAAAAAGAGCCAGGAGTTATCGAAAACATTCTATAATATAGACCTGCATGTTCTGTATTTGACGTCGTGCGAAGAGACAAAAACCAAAAAGAATTGGTTTCAAATTGGACGTCAAATTTAAAATTTCAAATGCAGGTTAAGTAGTGAATCAAAAAATGATAGAAAAGGTCAAATTAGTTCTAGTTATTTAGTGTTAAATAACCCTGATGAAATGTAACTAAAACGAGGAACAGACAAAACTACAGATCAGCTTAGAACTGAACAAAATCACTCGGAAAAATTTAATGTTCAATGGAAATTTAAGACCAAGAGAGGCATTTTCAGACAAAATGTTACACGAAAAACACAGAGGGGAGATTATGCTTTAAAAAGGGGAGGATAAATTTGGATTCAGGATTTTCATGGCAGCTTAAATGGGGGGAGAAGGTTTCATGAAGACAACCCCTTTCACAACCTAAAAGGAACTCTATGACGTTCATAAGTGCTACTCGGGCGTATGGAGAGGGATTGTCAACCCCCTTACAGTAGACTGTCTATATAATGACATCAAAAATGTAATAAACTGCCCAAAAATGTATCTAATGTAACAGTTGAAATCCCATTACTACTAAGAAAAAAAGGTCCAATGAGGATGAAAAGCAGGTCGCATTACTTGCCTACTTTGTCCTCCTAAAAGTGGCTACGCAAATTCTATGAAATAAGATCTATTGGTTGTGGACTGGGGAAAAGAATACGATAGGTTTAATACGATAACGTTAAAACCCCTCCTGTAAGACCCAGAGGATCATTGTGCCTATAGAGAACACCACTTCGGAATCTGCCAATAAAAGTCTGAGATCGGTGGCCACCTCTAGTGGGAAAGGCCCTCTTGTTGGTTAACACCAATTTCTCATCAATAAAACCTTAAGTAAATTTGGCATTCATGTAAATAATAAATGTAACACTTGCAAAGAGATGGTCCATGGTGTAAATCTTCAATGCCATTAAAAGAATCCATCAAGTAGCAAACAAACACTGATGGCTCAACTTAAAAGATGCCCACTAGGGTTGGGCTATGTATTTGACCTGAACTGAAGCAACCCGTATTTTGGC
This sequence comes from Phyllomedusa bahiana, assembly GCA_025379985.1. Taxonomy (NCBI): domain Eukaryota; kingdom Metazoa; phylum Chordata; class Amphibia; order Anura; family Hylidae; genus Phyllomedusa; species Phyllomedusa bahiana. Next base: position 18,397 of record JAODAL010002528.1, on the reverse strand, counting down.
AGAATGAACTCCTACTCAACTGAATCCGAAACACAATACTAGTGTCCAGAGAGACCCTCCCTCCGTAAAGCGGAGTAAAACGTAAGTAATAAGCATACAATATGGATCCAAATAAAGTATCACCTCTTGCGTTTTTGGCATCCGCTTTCCGGAAGCAGTTTTCACTCCTCAAAAACGGATCCGTAAAAAGAATCCAAAACGTCATGTGAACAAGTCCTAACTTGTATCCTGGAACCAAGAGCAGTGGCCAATTATCAGTAGGACAAACACAACATCCAGGTTCCAAGCCGAAATGTGGATGACATCCAGCGTCTGCCTCGTTTGGCGCCTTCGCCCCTTTGAACCAGACCAGGTACAATTGCAAAGGTTTTAAAGTCTATCGCACAAACCACGGAAACTCCAATAATGACACAAACAACATCTCCTTCCCATTTGGGAAATGAATGTAATTTATAAAGTTCAACTTACTTAAAAAATAATTTTAGTAAATTACTTTCTTGTCCTAGTTCTTTACCATCATTAGCTCAAACAGAAATAAAGAAAAGCAAAGATTGTTTGTGATTTTTGAACCAAATTTTATTTTTTTTTAATTTTTAAATAGATATTAAACTCAGTTTTTTTAGTTCTTGTATTTTTTTCTTACATAAACTGTTTACTCAAATGATGCATCTTTAACCCGACATCTAATAATTGAAATTATCTGAGAAAGACAGGATTTTAGCTTAGAATTGAAATATAGTCACAGGACTCGGAGATTGAAAAGAACAAGTTAGGAAAGTAAAAATACAGTAGTAGATTTGTATTTTTTTTTTTTTAGCTTTTTCAATGCCCTCAATTACTTACCATTAACATTCAAATAATCCAGAATATTTAATAATATGTCTCCCATAGGGTCATGTTGATGAAGGAGTAAAAGAATTTTCCAGGAAAGTAAGAAAAGTTTGGGATTTCATTTTGAGGTGGTTGTTATTGTTACATTCATTGTTAAAAGGGTAAAAGTCCATTATAACCAGTTTTGTCTACAATGGCACAACCTACACTCAGTTGCTATGAGCCCTTGTAAATAGGAGATCCAGTCCTAGTCAGTCCTTTGCTATTGGTTGGCGATAACCTGTACTGGACTTCCCACCTGAAGAGCGACATTACCTACAAAGAAGGTGGTGGGGAACTGACCTAATGGTCATGGAAAGGGTTTGGAAAGATAGTGCTGTATATGGAAGGATATTCAAAGTCTTTGCAATTTAATATTGAGGAACATTTTTCTGAAATTGTTAGACAATTGTATATGAAGTTTTACATAGACTGGTGAACCTCTGATTATCTTGGCTTCTGAGAGACTCTGCCTCTCTAACAAGCCTTTTTTTTTTTTTTATACACAATTGACTTAATTGAATATGGACCCTCCAGCGGTTTTTCAATATTGCTGCTTAAGTTTCCAGCCCTTTATTAACCCTTTCCTGATTTTTGAGATGTGTTGCTGCCATCAATTTCTAAATCAGCAAATTATTTTTTTTTTAATAAAATGAAAATGTGTCTAACTTTCAGAATTTTATATATGTTCTGTTCTGAATAAAATATAAGATATTTTCAAATCATTGCACTTTTGTGCTCTTAATGATTTACAAAGTTTTCCCAACATTTTTGGAATTGAATGGTAACCAGTCCCTTTTTTGTCCAGGGTGCCAGATATCGGCATCAGGAGGAGACTTTTTTCAGGCTTTGCTTTTGGGCCACTCCTCAACAACGAATATATTCATAAATATTTACTGTTCCCCTCTGATTCCTAGCAGAGTCAAAAAGAAAGCATCTAAAATGCATTTATTTAAATAAAAAAATTAATATTTTTTATTGGACAAAAAAAAATGGAGTTTATCTTTTGCTGTAGTTTTTTGCTTGTATGTTCTTGGGCAAAATAATTTTTTTTAACCCCGTCCTGACCTCCTTGTTTTTCAGACTATAAATAATAAGATTGAGCATTTGGGGTTTACAAGACAATAAAATAGAGCCACCACTCCATTTCCCGGTTTAATGGAAAATGACTTTGGCCGTAAGTAGGTAAAGATGAGAGTCCCATAATATAAAGTCACAATGGAGAAATGGGAGGAACAGGTGGAAAGGGCCTTCTGTCTTCCAGATGACGGGATCTTCAGAACAGTGGCCATGATGTAGACGTAGGAAATCAAGATTATTACAAAACAGCTAAATCCCATGAACCCCCCGACAATGAAGATAAGAAGCTGACTTAGGAGAGTGCTGCTGCAGACTAGCTTCAACACAGCTGGAAAATCACAAAAAAAGTGGTTGATCTCGTAAGGCCCAGAGAAAGACAAAGTCAACATGACTGAAGTATGAACGGCTGCATACAAAAACCCAGTTGTCCAGCAGATTCCTGCTAGTAAGCTACAGATTTTATTGCTCATAATCATGATATAGCGTAACGGACTACAGATGGCGACATAGCGATCATAGGCCATGGCGGCCAGCAGGAAACAGTCAGCGGCAGCAAAAGCGCTAAAGAAGTAAAGCTGTGTGATACATTCTGCAAAGGAAATCTTTTTTTTTTTCTGTTTTCTAAGCTGAAGAGAAACCTGGGAACCGTGACGGAGGTGTAACACATCTCCAGGAATGAGAAATTACCGAGAAAATAATACATAGGCGTCCGCAGAGGCAGATGGTGCTTTATGAGACACAGGATGCTGAGATTTCCCAGCATACAAAAGACATAGATCAATAGCAGTGGAACGAAAAGTATCACTTGAATTTGTCTGTGGTTGGTAAATCCAAGTAATATAAATTCAGAGACTCTTGTTTGATTGGCTTTCATTTTGGTCATTCAGTTTATACTGTAAAAATGGAAACAAAATGGAGGTTAGTTGTGCTCTTCCAGAGGGTTATCTATCTCTTAGTTCTTCTTCGTAGCAACTCACAATGAGAAGAACATAACTTTCCCATTGTCGTCACAGAATCTATGGCTAAAGAGTATGAAACACATCACTTATCAGGGACCTATAGTTTGCTATAACTGTAGATCAATTACTTCAGCAGTGAGAAAGGAAGTAGCTAACTTCTTTTACTTTCTGGGCTTCAACAAGGCCAGTTATTTCTTTGACCTGGGGCAAAGATTCAGTTAGATCAGTGTTCCCCAACCACAGTCCACAATGCTCACCACCAACAGGTCATGTTTTCAGAATATCCCACAGAATACACTGACAATAATTATATCACCTGTGAAATGCTAAGGAAAGCCAGAAAACATGACCTGTTGGTGGGTCTTGAGGAGTGGAGTTGGGGACCCCTGAGTTAGATGACCTGTTGTGTATCTAAATATTATGGTAAAGGCAGAGCCACATCTACTCATCACTATATCATATGTGGCTGCCGACTATCTTAGTCCCATGGTGAAACTCTTGGGGAAATGTATTGAAACAAGTTTATGTGCGACACAGATTTAAGGTGCATCGATAACACATTAGGATGAGCCTCCGATAGTCAGGGTCACCCCTGTCGGTGCGGCTGCTCCGTCTTTGATAGGGTTATAATAGGGTATTTACCATTAATCAGGTTGCCCCGGCTCAATTTTACACCCCTTTTGGCATTTCAGGATAATTTGGTCCACTGTAGTTGTGTCTTGGTATTGCAATGACTCCAGAATGGCAAATATATATTACAAAAAATAGTATTGATTACTCTTATAATGTCTCTTGATGCCTTGGATTGAAATATTTGATGGTTTTTGCTTTATGTGAATGAAGCTCAATACCCAAAACTCACGGAATGGATTGCGGATACGGCTCAGTGATCAATTACACCTGGGGTGACTATATTATTATTTATTTTAGAGAGCCATTGATTCCAGGGTGCTGTACATTCCAGGGGGTTACATACATAACATAAGTCAAACAAGTACAATGATGACAATATGTGACTAACAACTGGTACAGAGGGAGAGAGGACCCTGCCTACGAAGGCATACAATCTAAAAGATAGGAGGAAAGAGATAGGAGGTGACGGGCAGACATGTTTGTGGAGGGTGTAGTGGCAGCGGTCTTATTGTAGGTTATAGGCTCCTGAAGAGATGGGTTTTTAGGTTGGTTTTGAGGCTGGTGAAAGTGGAGGAGAGTCTGATGTGTTGGGGCAGTGAGTTCCAGAGTATGGGGGAAGCACGAGAGAAATCTTGAAGACGGTTGTCTGAGGAGCTGACAAGAGGAGAGCAGAGAAGAAGGTCCTGTGAGGAACGGCGTTTGCGTGAGGGGAGATATCTGGAGATTAAGGCAGAGACGTATGGAGGAGAGAGGTTATGGAGAGCCTTGTGGGTCATGGTTAGTACATGAAATTAATTCGCTGGCCAATGAGTAGCTAGTGAAGGGATTGGCAGAGGAGAGAGGTGAATAAGATGGATTGAAAGGGAGCAAGAGTGCTAGACGGGAGGCCACAGAGAAGGATGTTGCAGTAGTCTAGGTGGGAGATGACGAGGGCATGGACCAGCATTTTTGTAGTATCAGGGTTAAGGAATGAGCAGATCCGTGAAATATTTTTCAGGTGGAGGCGGCGGGCAGAGGTAAGGGTTTGATGTGTGGTTTGAAGGACAAAGTGGAGTCAAGGGTTATCCCAAGGCAGTGAACTTGCAGGACCGGTGAGAGTATAGAGCCATTGACTATAATAGAGAGATCAGGTGGAGAGATGGAGTGGGACGGTGGGAAGATGATGAATTCAGTTTTTTCTACATTAAGTTTTAGGAGACGGAAGGAGAAGGAGGAGGATATGGACGATAGACAGTCTGGGATCCGGGACAGTAGAGAATTAATGTCTGGGCCGGAGATGTAAAGTTGGGTATCGTCAGCATACAGGTGGTGACGAAAGCCGTGTGATGCTATGAGCTGACCCAGACCAAGAGTGTAGATAGAGAAGAGTAGTGGGGCCAGGACTGACCTCTGAGGGACACCAACAGAGAGGGCGAGAGGCAGAGGTGGTGCGAGAGTAAGACACTGAATGTCCGATCAGTGAGGTACGAGCAGATCCAGGAAAGGGCCAACTCCATGATGCCGAGGGATGAGAGGATATTTAGGAGGAGTGAATGGTCGACAGTGTCAAAGGCAGAGGACAAGTCTAGGAGGAGAAGCACAGAGTAGTGGCGTGAGGTTTTGGCAGGTACTAGGTCATTGATTACTTTGGTAGAGTGGTGGGGTCGGAAGCCTGATTGCAGCAGGTCAAGAAGAGAGAGTTAGAGGACAGATGGGAGGACAGTTGAGGATAAACGTGTTGTTCAAGGAGTTTAGAAGCAAATGGAAGCAGTGAGATGGGGTGATAGTTGGACAGAGAGGAGTGGTCAAGGGATGGTTTCTTTAGGATGGGTGAGATGGTAGCATGCTTAAAGGAGGAAGGGAAGATACCAGAGGTTAGCAATAGGTTGAAAAGATGGGTGAGGATAACAGGACTGAGGTCTGGGATGAGGTGGGATGGCAGTGGGTCAAGCTTACAGGCAGTGATGTTGGATTTGGACAGTAGAGAGGAGAGCCTATCATAAGTGACAGTGGAGAAGCAAGTTAGGGACTGTGCAGGTAGAGGGGCTGGTGGTGGGGACAGTGAGGTGAAGCTTTCTCTGATGAGATTGGTCTTGTTTAGAAAGTGAGTGGCAAAATCGTCTGCTGAGAAGACAGGAGGGGGGGGGGGGATGGTGCTGGTGGATGGAGGAGAGAGTTGAAGGTGTTGAAAAGTTGCCTGGGGTTGTGAGACAGCGAGGATATGATAGTGGAAAAGTAATCCTTTATGGCAGAGGTGAGTACAGACTTAATTTGGTTGTCTCACTACAAGGATTGCTGCTTTTTATGTTAAAGATCTTGCAAAAACAAGTCACTTTGCAATATATGTCCATTAACAGTGTTCTACCTATTCCTAGATATCCCCTCTTGTATGGGCTGCATCAGCTCCTCAGGTCGCTATAGCTACAGACCTGTTTGATCTATCCTGATAGGCTGCCAGCGCTGGTCGCTATAGCTACAGACCTGGCTTCTACTGCAGCCTAGTAGCAGCCAGTAAACACGCCCCAGAATTCAAAGTGAAACCAAGAAGAGGACGGAGGTAAGAAGAATCAATATAGTGAGACAACCCCTTTAAATGAGTGTAGTGATTGTTTGTATGAGATGAAGTCGTCGGTGGAGCGGGTTTTCTTCCAGCGACGTTCAGCCACTCTGGAAGCTCGCCTCAGCTCTTTAGTGAAGTCTGTGTGCCAAGGTTTGTTGATATTGCGGGTTCTGTTGTGTGTGAGAGGGGCGGCCAAATCAAGAGTGGAGGAGGTTGTAGAAGGCGGTGGCTGTGACAGGGTCATCAAATGAGGATATGGTAGAGAGAGGTACAAGAGAGTCAGAGGGTGTGCGAGGGTTAAGGTTTTGTAGGTTCCTGCAGGGCTGTACTTGAGGTGTGACAGGATGGTCAGGTGGGGTGGAGAGTGTGGTGAAGGTAAGCAGGTTGTGGTCAGATATAGGGTATATAGAGTTGGAAAAATTAGATAGGGGCAGAGGTGGGTGAAGACGAGGTCCAGCGTGTGTCCATCTTTATGAGTGGCTCCAAAGGTCCACTGGGAGAGGCCAAAGGAAGAGGAGAGTGAGAAGAGTTTGCTGGCAGCAGAGTGGGGTATATTGATGGGGATGTTGAAGTCTCCCATGATGATAGTGGGGATGTCAGTGGAAAGAAAGTAGAGAACCCAGGAGGCGAAGTGATCAAGAAAGGCAGTGGCAGGGCCTGGTGTTCGGTAGAAGACAGCCACTTGCAGGTTGGAGGGGGAGTAGATGCAAACAGAATGCACCTCAAAGGAGGGGAGGTTGAGGAAAGGTAATGGCGAAATGGGGGCGAAGGAACAGGTGTCTGACAGGAGAAGGCCAACACCTCCGCCATGCTTGTTGCCAGGGCGGGGAGCGTAAGTAAAATGTAGACCACCAAAGGAGAGCGCGGCCGGAGAGACTGTGTTGTCAGCCAGGTTTTTGTCAGGCCAAGGAAGGATAAGTTACGTGATATAAAGAGGTCATGTATGTAGGAGAGTTTATTGCATACAGACCGTGCGTTTCAGAGAGAGAAGTAGGAGAAGGAGGGCACAAGGGAATAGGTTTTAAGTTTGCGGGGTTAAAAGAGTTTCTAGAGACAGATCTGTTAGCAACCAGAGATACAATAGTGGGAATGTGCCGCGGGGGCTCTGGGTTAGGGGATATATCCCCAGCAGCCAGGAGGATCAGAGAGAGGGTTAATAGGTGGGAGTAAGGTTGGTGGCAGCAGACAGATGAGAGGGTACAATGCAAGGGGAGATAAAGAGCTCAGTGCCCAGCAGAGGAGTATGGGGATAGTCAATTACTTTCAGAATTATATTTTTTTTTTGAAACCCTAAGAACGTGCAACTAACACCAAAAAATGCACAAAAAAAAGTGCAACACAAGTGCCACACAAAAACAGTGCATTCAGGATACGGTCTATCGCAGACCCATACTTAAGTAATGGGCCCCCCATATACTTCGAACGGTAAGAGTATCCCTGCCGGGGCACAAGGCACCTGCACAGGAATACACGAAACAAATTCTCTCCTGCCGAAGCAGGAAGAAAACAAAATGCTCCCTCACGAGCCAGAAGGCATCTGCATGAGGTCACACAAATGGTCCTACTGCCGAGGCAGATCGAACCTACAAGTTCGCACTTGGCGTCAGAATGGCCTGCCACACCAAACTTCAACCAAGTGCAAACTAGGTGGCCGACTCCGAAGAGTGCCGGGGTTTGCAGGGGAGAAAGGAATCCGATGGCCACACATTCTCCCCTTAGACCTCAGGAGGGTTCCAAAAGGGTACCGCATCCTAAAATCCAAAACACAAAAAGTGACACACTAAACACACTAAATTACTTTCAGGAATATGGAGGTTGAAATTATAGAGGACAGGAAAAGCATGGTGAGTGTGGCAGGTTGTGAGGCTGGATGTGGAAGAGAAATGCATAAGTAGCTGTTACATTTAGCAATCCTTGTTTAATCCTGGTTTAAATTCTGGTTTTAATTCATCCTTGTACTTAGAAAACTGGCCATACTTTGAAAAGTGGCCAAGATATGACCAGTACAGGTACTTTTATACTGAATTAAAACCCAATCTGCCTACCAGGAGCAAACAAGAGGGGAGGGGTTGGGACAGCTAATTAACAAGATTGGAGGGGAGGGATAGGAGGCAAGTTGAACTGAAGATGGTAGACTAACATCAACGACGCAGCAGGGAATGGGGACAGGAAGGTCTAGTTGTGTTAAATCATAATCATGCCAGAGTGAAATCAACAGGCAGTCTGGTGGGTGCAATAGTCTGTGCAGTTGTCATACAGATAAGCTTGTAGGTGCAATAGTCTGTGCAGATGTCATACCTGTGAATGAGAGAAGAGCGGATGGTCAGATCAGATGGAAGGTCTTTGTAGCTGCATGATACGAGGTTGTGGTTTTAATTCATCCTCCTTGTACTTAGAAAATTGGCCGTACTTTGAAAAGTGGCCAAGATATCACCAAGGACTATATCTATTGTTATCTGGCACTTCTGTGCATTCTTCTTCACAGCTTTAGATACTGGATGTGTTTTAATAGATAAATACATTTTGTGTATTTTTAACTAGGAATAATAAATTTTTTCTGTGAGCTAAAGGCAGAGTGGGTCATTCGGGCACCATCTTTGTATCTATGGCACATGCCCAAATGCTTGAACAGAACTATAGCCATCAGTATGGGATGTGCCTGCAGGGCTAAAGCCGTGAAACATAGAACCTAAATATTTTTTCTTTAAAAAAAATTTTGAACACTGCAGTAGAGCTTCCCTCTGCAAAACCTAGAAACAGACTGTGAAAGTATTAAGGTTCATCTACATGTGCTTACTAAAGGAGCCAAAGATTTGGCTGTACAAATGCAGAAATTATTGTACTGGCAAAATAGAAAAAAAAATTTCCAGGAAATATCAGTTACTTCGTTATATGAATATTTTTGGTTATTTCAATGCCCTACACAGGTAGCATACAGTATTCTGGTTGGCCATCAAAGATGGCCTCCATTACCACTTGTGTTGGTCAAGAAAGCTAAATATACAGTATATCTATCTATAATAGAAAAAGAACCAAAACCCTGTATGTACAGTATATTATGTAGATCTGTATTTTTCAGTAGGTGTTTGTAATAGTAAACTCTGTGAACGAGACCTAGAAAAATTGACCTCAAGTCAATAGCATAAGTCTGGCTGCTGGTCGTCCCAGAGTGGAGATGCCTCAGTGTTTGTTTTAAGTTCTAGCTCCTTTACAATCACAACTCCATTCCATTGCGTTTCTTTGTATAGGGCAAAAAATGAAGAGAATGCCGCCTTTGTGATTGACAGCCGCAACTGCTGGGATTGTTTCTTGGATAGAGCAAGAAGCTGATTTTACAAACCCCTCATTAGCTGCCCTCCTCCCCATAAACACAATTGTGGGGTGCCATGTACGAGTCTGAGATATGACCTAAAAAGCTGCTTGTATGTGTAAGGCTGAGTTCACATAGTGTATTGCATACCTGTGTGCACTATAATACACCTGCGGTTGAAAGTACACACTTGTCAGCGCATCCTTTGAACAGCGCTATAGACAGGCCTCCTATTCAATGCATTCAATGTCACTTTTAATGGACACGTACTGTGTGCCAGGGAATACACAGGTTTAACATAGCACTCAATGAGTGCTACGATTTTACCATATTTGCACTTCGAAAACTTACATGCTGAAGTACGCTCTACAAATACATCATGTGAACATACCCCAACAATGACGGGTATAATTCATTGCAATACAGAGAGTTTCTCTAACAAATATTTAAATAAAAAAATGTAATAGGTATTTTGTAAACCAATTAAACAATTAATACTTTATTTTAAAAGATGAAAGTCCTATGTACCCCAAAATGGTGCCTTTGCAAAACATGTGTGAAACCAAGTCCTCTTAAAGCTGGATTAATGGTAAAAACAAAAAGTAATGGCTCTGCATACAATAACAAATCATAAAAAAAAAGAAATATTGTGCAAATTCAGTAAAATATAGAAAAATTTGTAACTGTAGCAAAACTAAAGTCTTGTGCAGCCCAAAAACAGTACCAGTGGAAGCTGAAACACAGGCAAAAACCATCCCTCATAAGGCAAGACTAATGGCAAAACAGTTACGACTCAGAATAAAATAAGAATGTTTTATTGTGCACATTTGATAAAACATAAAAAAATATAAATTGGGTACCGATATAACAGAAACAACCTATGAAATTTATAAAATATCATTTGTTCTGAATAGTCAATGCCATGAAAATCCAAAACAGCCATCAAAACGGTTTTCTACCACATTCACCTTGTGAAAAATTCTGATAAGGTCATTAAAACATAATAGACATCCCATAAAAAAAGCAACTCATTCTTTCCCCCCAAAAATAGCGTTGATGGAAAAATTAAAAATTCCTCTCTTATTAAAAAAATAAATCCTTTTGGGTTATTAGGGAAAGGTCAGGTACAGAGAGCAATATTTCTGCAGCAACCTCCTCACCTTCAGGGTTTTTGGCCACTGTATATAACAGAGAGCTCCGTTACCTGAGAAGCTCCGACACTGTGGAGGCATTTTAGTATTCATATCTGGCACAGACGAGGCACCAGGGTATGAATCCTTTATATAGTATAATAGGGATGATTTATCCACGTGGACCTGATCCCTTCTGAACCAATACTTTCCAGTAGCTCTGATGTTTAATTTCATTACTCTCTAATGCATTCATTAGAGCTCAGGTTGCTGCAATACCGAGGGGAATCATTGTGAAATTTAGGTAGATGTGAAATGCAAAAACAAAATGACTGAGTTATGTTCAGTATTTTAGGAGCATCTAAATTTAGAACAAAGCTGGAGGTAATGACTATTATATCTAGTGCTGGGCTTAAAGGGGTTTTGCCACGATCTCTTTTCATACCTCCTGCATCCAGCTCTTCAGCTCTGTGTGCTCAGAATGGGCGTGTGTGATTTATTTGAATTGCAGATCATGTGACCCAGCAGGATGACATCACCAGGATTTTCCTCTCTTTAGTCAAAGTAAGGTCTGTTTGTGTATAGAGCAATGAATAGCTCAGAGGTAAAACTTTTACCTCCAGGCACAAGGGTCCTCGGTTCAAATCCCTGCAGGAACCAAAGCTGTGGATTTTATTTCTCTTTATCAATGCACAGACCTCATTGAGGTTTCTTTTTTTATTTTATTTGCACTGTTTGACTAATTACTAAGGAGTACAGAGGACGGGAGTAGAATGACAGCACCCGGGGTTTGAACACTCAGTAGCTGCCTGAGAGGAGAGGTGATGTCTGAGCATGTGCGACCAGGAGTGAGGAGCTCTCAGCCCTGGTCGTATCCCCTGGAGACGAGCTGTAAACAATGGATCACTATAGGAGCAGCTAAGACAAAAACTGTGCAGAATTTTATAATAATGATGAATGGTGAAAATGTTTATTATTTAATTTACAAACTTCCCACGTCAATTTTACTTTGTGGCAAAACCCCTTTAACATAGGAATTGTGGTTGAAGGGGGCGGAACTGGTCTTATACTTTCAACCCTTGGCAAAAAATGATGGAATCTGTAAACTTGAAGGATAGTCACCAAGCTATTCTGCTTTATATACAGAACATAGCAACAAGTTCCAGCATCGTCTCCTCCAACCATTCCGATCCTCCATATTCCGTGTTGGTTTTCCTTTAGTGCACCGTTACTTCGTTTTCTTCAGTTTTCATGTTCGTGTCGATTCCCATTTGGCTTCATTATATGTAAATTCTATTTTAATCACCAATTTCTTCCACTTTTGTCACAGATGTGAACTGCCTTTTTGTTGGGTCAGCGGGTTTCCTTTGTCCAGACATATTGCTGGTAGTTTTGTTTCCCGACACTTTAATATCTCTCTCACTCTACCCAGATGTTTTCTTTTCCTAAACTTCACGTGATCTTTATAGTTTTTCTGTATTTCATAGACAACTGATTGAGAACAACCAACATCTACTGTCGCACTCTCCATTTTAAAGGAATTTTGAAATTCTTTCCATTGATACAATTCACGGCTCTCTTGTTGATCTCATGTATTTCTTTAATTGGCCAAGTCTACAGCCTTGTAACGTCTGAAAGCACTTTGGGGACTTTCACACGATTAACGTGTTCGGTGCAGACACCACCTTCAAATTCTATGCTTGTTAGTGTGAAATTTCAACGAGGAAACACGGATTTCCTGATCTCTGCCTCGTATACTTCAGTACTCTGAACGACAACACTAAAGATTCTTTCACACAGTGCATTTGTTTGCTAAGTTTTTGATGCGGTTTTTGGTGCCGAAAGGCACAGCAATTAATGCTGTACATTTCTGCACAAAAAATGCACCCCAATTTTACATGGCAGTTTATGGGAATTTTGCAAAGTTTGTGAAAAACTTGGTGAAATCCCTTTCCTTTTAAATTACAGACTTTTTTTTATAGAAACATGAAGAAACATGAGACAATAATTACAATTATTTTCTTTATACGTGCAAGGATGTATCACGAAGGAGAACGTGCACATATTAAACATAGTTTTGTGTCATATGTAGGATATAGGTAATTGCTAAATTGGGTGACCACCCTCTCAGGGTTGGGTTCTATAATTTTGCCAGAGGTTGTAGATTGGAATTCCACCTTTTAATACCATATTGTATTTTTAGCACAAGTAGAAGAGTAGATGTAACCAGCTCACCGATATATAGTGCCTACTTGCAGGGTTGCAATAGCAAAAAGGGAAAAAAAAGATGTCCAACGTCTAAAAGCGTTTTTTTTTTATTTCCAAAATGCAAAAACACAACATCGATTCCAACATACAAAAAGACCAAAAGAGCCTCTTTTTGGATGGGTCGATGTTGGGTTTTCTTTTGCATTTTTGAATAAAGAAAAAAAAAAGGCTTTTAGGCACTGGACATCTTTTTCTTCCATATTGTATTTTTAGGCTCAAAACTCTCTGCCGCTTCCTTTCCTAAAAAACTCGTTATCTCTTAAGGGGCCGTTCACACGGCTTATTTCGGGCACGGATTCCAGCCATATTGCGCGCCGTACTGCGCGCTTCAAAAATTGGCTGAATCCTCCAGCCATTACGGTAAAAACCACATTCTAGTTTTCTATGGATCTGTCTCCCCCGGCGGGATACCCCGTGGATAATGCATGTCTATGGGGCCGGGAGCTCCCGACCCCGCCCCGCCCAAGCAAAAATTGGGGCGAAACCTCCCACAATTACGGCTTGAATAAGCGGTGTAACCCTCCCTAACAAGAAAGTTTTGTTTACAGATAAAAAAATTGTTTTCACCTCAGAGTATTTGCGTTTAAAACAGATTAAACCTTCCCCTTTCCCTTTGTAAGTTCAGCTAGTTATAGAGGAGCAAAAATATGCTAATCAGCTAGAGAAACCACCCACAGCCTGATAGCCCAAAGTGGTGAAACGTTGCTCTGACCTTGAAAAAGTTTGCTGAACAACCCCTTTAACATGACCCCAAATTTTATAAAAAAAAAAAAAAAGAGTAATGGGTAAAAAACAGGAGTTTTATTGGAAGATTTAAGATTTTACAACCATAAGAAACACATATACAAACCAATCCTAAGAAGCACTCATTCTAAATGGGAAGGGTTTCTAAACTAACAACTTCACTAAAGTACCTTGTTCTATTCATTCAGACCAAAAGGGAAAAACCAAGAAATGCGTAACATGTTGAAAGCGGGCAGTTTCACACAACAGATAGACAAATACAAAAACAGTTGTAAACCATTTTTTTTCTCCAAAAAAAAAAAAAAAAAAAAAAAAAGGAGAAGAGCAGAAAAGGAAAGACTTTGCATTTAATATTTTGGTTTTAAATTTTTTCATTTTTAAAGGGTACATAACTATTAAACTGCTTCCAAAGAGGAAAAACAAAATAAGAAACCAGGATTTATCGAAAAAATTCTATAATAAGACCGATTTCTGTATTTGCGTGTGTGAAGAGACAAAAACCAAAAAAAGGTTTAAATTGGGCGTCAAATTTAAAATTTTAAATGCAGGTTAAGTAGTGCTTCAAAAAATGGTAAAAAGGTCAAATTTGTTTAGTTTTTTATTTAAAAACCCCGATGAAATGTAACTAAAACGAGGGAAAGACAAAACTACAGACAGCTTGGGGAATGAACAAAATCACTCGGAAAAATTTAAAGTTTTTAAAGGAAATTTAAGACCAAGAGAGGCAATAAAAAAAAGGGGGGGGTTTTGTTTAAAAAGGGGAAAGGAAAATTTGGTTCGGATTTTCATGGCAGCTTAAATGGGGGGGGAAGGTTTTTATGAAGAAACCCCTTTTTCCCAAACCCAAAAAGGAACCTCTCTATGACGTTCATAATGTATAGGCGTATGGGAGGGATTGCAACCCCTTAAAGAAGACGTCTAAAAAAGACTAAAAATGAAATAAACTGCAAAAAAAATTTTTCTAAGTAACAGTCAAATCCAAAAACCCAAAATGTCCAATGTTTTTTGAGGATAAAAAGTAGGTCGCTTTCTTGCCTACTGTTTGTCCCCTAAAAGTGGAGCTCGCAAAATTCTAGGGAATAAATCATTGGTTGTGGATGGGAAAAGAATACGATAGGTTTTAAAACAAAAATAATAGATAAATTTAAGCCCCCCCTGAAGACCAAGGGTCATTGTCCTTTTTGGGGAAAACCCTTCGGGAATTTGCCAATAAAAGTTTAGGTTGGGGCCACCTTATGGGAAAGGGCCCCCCTTTTTGGTTAAAACCCTTTTTCGGATAAAACCCTTAAGTAAATTTTGGATTATGTAAAAATTAAATCTAACACTTTCAAGGATGGCCAGGTGTAAAACGTTTTCAATACCATTAAAAAAAATCCATTTAGTAGTAACAAGCACTGATAGCTCAATTAAAAAGCCCACTGGGTTGGGCCCAAGTTTTGGCCTGAACTGAAACAACCCCGATTTTTGCCCGAACACCTCATACTCAACTAACCCCAAACACAATACTATGTCCACCCAAACCCAAAACAAAAAAATGCTGTTTTAACATATACTCAAAAAAAAAAAAAAAAGAAAAAAAAAAAAAAAAAAAAGGAAAAAAAAAAAAAAAAGAAAATAAAAAAAGGAATTTTAAAAAACCCCGGAACCCAAATAAAAGTTAAATTTGGGGGTTGGGGGAAGGGCCCCCTTGGGACATTTCCCTCGAAAAACTTGGGCTAGAAAAAAACTAACACTTGCAAAAGTTCCATTTTTTCTGGAGTTCCCAAAAAAGTAATAAGGGAAAAACCTGTGTCTTTCCCATTTTCTTTTTTCCCTAATGGAATTTTTTCCGGTACCAAAAACCCGCCTTTTGTCCCCCAAAAAATTTCTTTTTCAATTAATTTTTTGGTAAAAAAGGGGGAAAAGTATGTGTCCCCCACCCTTTCAGGGAAATCGGTAAAAAAAAGCGCCCTTGGTTCTCCCTTTCTGTTCTATGGAGTTCCGTACGGGGGAAAGGTTGTGTTCCCCAAATTTTTCAAAAAAAATTCCCTCGGGGAGGCTGTTCCTCCATTTCTGTTCTATGGGAGACCAGTACAGGGGAGCGCTGTGTTCTCTCCATTTTTTTTAGGGGATTCCCAGTACGGGGGAAAGCGCTGTTTTCTCCCCATTCGTTTATGGGAGTTCCATACAGGGAGCGCTGTTTTTCCCCTCCATTCTTTTTCAGGGGGTTTTTCCCATACGGGGAGCCTGGTTCTTTTCCATTCGTTCTAGGGAGTTCCCCAGTAAGGGAGCGCTGTTTCCCCCCAATTTGTTCAAAGGATTTCCGTACAGGGGCCGTTTCCCCTTTCTGTTCTAGGGGAGTTCCCAGTACAGGAACGGTGGCTTGACGACCCGAACCCTCATAGAACAAATGGGATTTGTACCAAGGCTGCCCGGTTTTCTACCCTGACTGGATTTGGGGGACCTGTTCTCAAAAATGTCGGGGTCCCAAACAACTCAACAACTTCGATGGAATCTCTTTTTGATATGCCCCAAAAATAAGGTGCGAAAACCCCTTTCAGACCAGCTTTTCCCTTTAGACCCCCCTTACACACACCTCTATACGATAGTGCCAGTTTATGGGGAAAGGGCGCCGGGAAAAACCTTTTTTTGGAACCAAGGGTCAGGGACTTAAATTCCAAACCGTCCAACCCTTTATTTCTCCTGCTGTTTCCCAGGGGTAGAAATGGACACCTCAACGTACAGTTTCCTACAGAACTGCCGGGTTTTGGGCCCGACTTACTTTAATGTGTTGGGCCCCTTTAAAGATGCAAGGACAAAACACAGGGATTGCCGTAAACCCAAAACCTCCAATAAAGGAGATGGAAAGATGTGACTTTAAATTAAAAAACAAAAATCCCCAAACAAAAGTTTTAACATATATTGAATGAGGCATCCTTGCCCCCTAAACCATTATTTTGGAGAAAACGGGGGAAACATAAGCAAAAGAGTCTACAATATTAATACTAACCCAAAAGGGACTGTGCGTCCCAGCAATACCGGCAAACAGCAAAGCGTACCCTAGATCTTTCTTTTAGCCAAGCCAGTCTTGCCGTTTGACGGCCCCAAAACCGCCTCCCCATCCAAGAGTAACAGGAAATTAATTTCATGCCCAATACATCCTTGGTCTTAGCCACCATTGATATTGGCCTCCGCCATCCAGAAAAATTTTTATTATGTTCTTATCAAACCCGTAAATTTATAGAACCTGCTGATACGTAACTCAGCAAGAATGGGGTTTACCGTTTCCCACAAGGCCCGTTTAACCTTTCCTATAAAGGGTTGCAGGAAAAAAAAAAAAAAAAAAAAAGGCAGGGTCCTGTAACTTGCAAAAATGACTCTACCCGTTAATAAAGGAGCCACTTCCCTTTAAAAATTTGATATTGCAAGAAGACGGGGGAACCAAAGCTCAGCCCCACTATGCAATTTTATCAATGTTTCCCCAGTTCGAAAAAATTTTAGACCCAAACGCGAGAGGTTTTATTACAGGTCCCCCCCCCAAAGGACAAATTGGCTGAAAAAGTATACACAAAAACATTTCCAAGACAAAAACGAGTAAGAAAAAATGGATAAAAATACAACATAGAATAAGGGTTCACTTATTTCCTAAGTAAGAAGAAACAGGAAGAAAATGATCTTTGGGTTCCCAAAAAAAAGATACAGAAAAAACGAATAACAGCAACAAAAAGCCAAATTTTAAAAAATCAGTGTAAAATTTTTCTGCTACAGACTATAAAAAAAAAAAAAAAAAAAAAAACACAAAAACCAAGGGTACCCGGGCTACCCTGGGCCACTGCCTTACCCCCGAGGGTAAAATTGGCTCGCTTTAATCAAATTTTCTGTAAAAACTTTTTTTTTTTTTTTATTATTTTTATTTTACGGTCATTCGCCTACACTCCTATACAACCCCTATCCTCGCCCTCTACCGCCTATAATGGCAGACAAAAACGTTCTCCCTTAATAAACTTGAGAAATCGTGACGAAAATGTGTTCTGAATCGTTAATACCGAGAAAAAACAAAATTGGTGAAGACAAATTTGAACGGTTCTATTGACCCGAAAAGGTTTCTTACCGAACCCTTATGGAGTGAAGACTGCATAGAACAAACGAAACCAGTCATACGGGCAACGCTGCCCCGGGCCGGGCCGCGCGCCCCCTACTTTCTGATCAAACGTAGAGTCTTTTGTGCAAACACAAGTAACTTCTTACCCGAAGAAAACCTGAAAAAAAACTTTTAAACTTTTATTTTAAAGTTTTCACCCAAAAAAACATTGAGCAAATTTTTCATAATTGGAAAAAGCAGAGAACAAGTGGCCCCCCTGGGTCTAAAGATCCCTCATCATCAACCTCTGAGGGGCCCTTTCCCGGGTTTTAAAAGAAAACCCCTTTAAAAGGGGGTTTTCCCCATACAGGGGTTGCGCTTTTTATGATAAAAATCCCGAAAAAAAAATCCTTTTTAATATGGGGCCCCTTAACAGTGTCCACCTTTCCTAGTTTTCCCCCCAGTAGGTGCATCAGCCCTCAGGTTGCAAGCTACTGACCTTTCATCTCTCCCGATAGGTCCAGCGCGGTTTCTTTAACTCCCGACCCCGTTCACCTCCCGTAGGGTGCCCCCTGGGGCTATAGCTACAACCTGTTCTCCCCGATAGGGTGCCAGCGTGGCGCTATGTACAAACCTGTTCTCTTTCCCCCTGAAGGTCCAGCACTGGTTGCTATAGCTACCAGACCTGTTAAATCTCTGAAGGCTTCCGGCCCCGGGTTTCTATAGTTACAGACCCAGTGTCCCCAGCAGTCGTCATTACTTTGTGGAACCCGTAAAAAGCCCCGAAATTCAAAAATGAAAAAC